>BJCM01006320.1:0-17850 GCA_018326385.1 Flaveria bidentis | reverse complement strand
GGAAGAAATCTGTCTTCATAGGTTGAGGCTTCGGAAGACTTTGTCTCTGAAGCTTCGGAAGACTTCATGTTTGGCTTCGGAAGATATTGGTCTTGGCTTCGGAAGATTTCACACTTAGAGTATTTCTTGTTGCTGGTGTGAGAACTTCCGAAGCTTCTACTTCAGTACTCATGTGCATGCATGCATAAGGACTTTGGGTGTTTGGTTGCTTCAGCCTCTTCATAATTCTCTACATTTAAATCTAACAAATGTTACATTTCGATGCAAGATAAACTTATCCGACTCAGTTACCCGTTTATAAACATAGTAATGTAACACAATACGTACCTGGAACATTCAATACATAATCTTATAATAAAAATGATAAATAATTCTCAACCAAATTATTTTACTAATAGTTGGATCTTTTGAATCCAAAACCAAACCCAAAGATCGGATTTTATTTTTTCAAAACCTAGTGGGGTTTCCTCAACTTGTAAACATCTAACAAACTGATTGTAACCTGAACCGCGGCTCAACAACCTCAATTGATTATATGAACAAGTACTTTTAGTAATAACTTTATTTGATTTAAAATCATCTTTATGTGTTTATTATTCAATTGTAAAATAAACTTTATTTCTTTGAATAAAATACAATTTTTTTAATAATTACATGTCCAGGAATCATTGAATCAATTATAAAACTCATATATTTTGTTAAAATAGAATTAGTAAGTATACATTGTGAAGCATTTGAGTTTTTCGACCACTAGGACCCGTCACATTAGACTTGTTTTTACCAACAATCAGACTTCAACTTCGATACTTGTAATAACTGAATTTCAAGTAATACTAAATTAGTTTGTAACAATTTAGTTTCAAACATAATACTTTAGAATCAAAGAATACCCAAATTGGTTTTAATCAGTGTTGTAATTCTTTAAAACCAAACACAACCAATCACTATGTTAAAAACAGAGAAATAACGGTTTAAATCTTTACTGACCGAGAAATAAACCTAACCTTTGAAGTAGATCTGGCCCATCAACCGAATTAATGTACCAATTGTTGAGGATTCCCTTTTGGGGTTGCGAATAAAGAAACTAAAAAGGGATTTTTTTTTATTTTTCTGTTATTCAAGAAAAGAAAACATTTGATTGAGAAACTGTCGAACCTTTGCGAACCAAAAATAAAAACTAAATAGAACTTTCTTCTCCTTTGTTGGCAATAATAAAATTGAGAACCCAAAACAGATTTACAAATCGATGTGTATCCAGATTTGCAAACCGAAAGCAAAATAGGTTTATCTTTAAAGAAAAGCAAGTCTAGAACATGAAAACGAACCAAACAAACAAACATGAAACTTGATAAATTCTAGAACTTAAATGTAATCTTCAAATTAACAAACACTTGGATTATCCTTTGCTTATGAAAACTAGCATATAAACCTATTTCATGTGTTACACTCAAATAATCATGCACTTCGTACCTCCTAATTTGTTTGATAGATTTTATAATCGGATTGGTTATTGGTCAATCCAATTACACTAAAATATATAACATTACACGCGATTGATTTATTGGATTAGACAAAAAAAACATTCTTGATAGAGTATATTTTTTCTTCAAAATCGTGAGAATTTTAGGAATGATAAGCTTAATTGTCAAAACAATGCCCTGTTCCTTTTTTTCCTTTTCCCTTATACGAAGGCATTTGAAACCCTCTGCCAACAAAAATTTTGGCAATAAACCATGTCCTTTAATAAGCCCAAACTCAAGTGAGCCCACTAATACTTTACAAGCCCACTTCAATAGATTTAAGTCCACTTTTTGAAGCCCATTAAACTCCAAAGTTAATAGAGCTAATAATATTTAAAATTAAATCGAGTTCGTTATATAATTCTCTCAATTTCTAATGTTGTTTTCTCAATCACAAACTAATCAAATATAATAAATCATGTGTTAGATGGTACTAAAATTACCAACAGTTACTTAAGGTATTATATTTGCACATGATTGATGATGAAATTAGAGACTAGAAAATGAGAAGCAAATGTTTATTGTATTCGAATTAGATTATCTTTGTAATATCATACACAAACTTTACAAGAGAGATCCATGTGAATTGAATATGGATATTTTGTTTCCAGGTACTAATAAACAGATTACAAATATGCTAAAAAGCAAGAAATGAAAACAAAGTTGAGGGAAATAGATACACATAAAATGCATGTCACATCAGAAACTTCGTTGGCTGATTATAAAAAAATCACTTGTTGGAACGCTTAAGAATTCAAGTAAAAGTTGTGCAATTTCTCTTGCAACGCGTGGGAAAAACACAACTTGATATTGAAAATAAAGAAAATCAATAATTTTCATGAAATTATTAATTTAGATAGAATGTATTTTTTCTATTTGTTTTGTACTTGGTAGATACGAAAAATCATGAAATTATTAACTTAGATCATAAAGTATTTTTACATATATTATTTAACTTTTTAAAAATAAAAATATAGAAAAAAAAAATTCAAGGTTAGGTTAATTTGAAATGCACGAGTAGATCTTTTAATGTTTTCTTTAGAGCAAAACCTTCTTCGAGTATTAACCTACTGGGATGTGCAATTTAATCAATCAATTTAAATTACTTACTAATGATTTAATGAAGTAATAAAATTATCAACAAACCCTGAAATTTAATAAAGTTATTTTTATATGTGCTTTTTTTTCTCTTCTTATATTTTTCAAGTTTATTTTATGTAGTATTTTTTGTTTTTTTCTTATTTTAAACGAAACAGAAAGAAGATAGATCTAATTAAGAGGTTTGATGAAAATCACGGGTTCAATCCCAATAGTTCATTTATTACACTGACGATCTAATAGTTTTAAGTTTTGTTTCAATTTTACCTAAGTCACTAAAACCGTTATAATATAAAATAATAAAAAAATCTTTATCAAATACTATCATCTTCATCATCTTCATCGTCATCTAAACCTAAACCATATCCCACCACCACCACCACCATCATTCCTAACAAGTCCACCACCACCCACCACCATTCCTAACAAGTCCACCACCACCCACCACCATCATCATGGTTCAAGATCCCCACCCCCAACCCATCTCTCTTTCTCTCTCATCTAGAAATCAAGAACCATCCGGCGGTCTTCAGGCTTGATCTCACCTTCACCGGTGACCTCAATCGTTTCCACCTGCTTCCATTCCTCTTATTCAACTTCACCGAAGATGAAAACCAGTCAATGTCTTTGGCGACGGTGGTCTGTTTGGCGACACACGACAGTCCACGACAACGACGGAGGAACCAGCCGGTACACTTGATGAATTTGTAACAAGTCCACCACCACCCATCACCGCCACCCCAACCCCTAGGCTACCTTCGACCACCATCGCCACCTCCACCTCCACCTCCAGGCCACTCTGACCGCCACCTTGTGTCGCCACTCCCGCCTCCACCACTTCTTTCTCTCTCTACCACCAGATCGACAAAGAAGAGATAAGAAAGTGAGAATGAGAGGGGAGGGAAATGGGTTGGGCGGGGATGGGGATGGGTTTTTATTTAATTCAAGGGTAAAAAATCTTTTTACATCATTTAACAAAACACACACTAACGGTGTTAGTGACTTGAGTGAAATTGAAACAAAACTTGAAACTCTTGACCGTCAATATAATAAATGAACTATTAAACTGAACCCGTGATTTTCGTCAAACCTCAGGGACGAAAATAGTAATTTACTCTTTTTTTAAATTACAGAGAAATCTTAAGATCGTTTTATATTATAGATTATTTTTTTAATCAGCTCTTGTGAATTACCTAACTATAAAACATATTCCGTGTACATACTACTATTCAAATATTTGAAACGGCTTGAACGCATGATGTTGAACTCACAAAGCAACAATTTTAATGACTCCAATTTAAGGAACATTCAAATGAACTGACTTAGAATCAAAACTTCATTTCTCTTGCAAAATGTATAACATTCGGTTATTTTCAAATTAAAGTCATCTAATCCACTGATCCATAAGTGTTAAAAGTTGTCACCTTTACCTAACTCAAAACACGCCTCGTGTGTGCAAACCCAACCCCGTCAGGCTCGAGCCATGGTGCAGCATGGAGCCATATATCACTCGTCTTTTAAGCATAACCAACTTCATGGAAACCATTGGCGATCTTCTTTCTGTAAATTCTGCGAGTATTGACAGCTCTGTGCAGATGATATTCAAGTATGTTGAATATATCCCCAGCCCTATACATACGCGTGTATGCACTCGTATACATGTGTAAGTGTGTGCATGCGCGTGAATAGAGTTTAATCATATTACAAAATAAGAACAAGATTATTGATCATAAACATGAACCTTAATAATGTAACAACTTGTACCTAAATTTCTACAGTATTTACATCTCTATATCACAACCTAACAAGCACAGATCATATAGCTAAGCTACCAAAACAAGATGAGATAAACAAAGCTAAAAACTATAACCAAACAGAACCCCATTTCCCCTTATGTTTTACTGCTATCATTTTGGTTTTTCAACCTTTGTCTAATCAAGCCATCAAAGATATCGTTTCATTACCTTATCGATGAACACATCAACCGATCGTGTGGCAATCTTGATTCTTGGTGGAAAGCCTCTTGAGGAACTCATAGGTGGTGATCATTGTAGTTGCAGACATAGACATTGAAGCCCATCTTGGACCCAATCCTCTGTAACAAGCACTCAATCCACCTTCTTTCACCAAGTTCCTAAACGTCTGCCTGATGGTCGGCTTGTGGTTACTACCTTCTGCATCCAAAACCTGTAGTCTTGTCTTGATTGTATCCAGCGGCATTGTAACCACCGCGGAAAACCCACTAGCCATGGCGGCACTCAGCCCCTGCACCGCCACTACCGCCTTTGAATCAGGTGTGAATCCAACCCCACCACCACCACTACTACTACTGTCTCCTTTCTTCAAACAGTAGCAACCAATCCCACCCCAAACCGCTCTATGACCCATGGAGTACGCCGCCCACCACACAGCATTAGATGGCGCGTATGTCAGGATCGCGATCCCAAACCCTCTATACAACCCACGAACACCGTCAGTTTTAATAATCTTCCTAAACGCGTCAATGCCACCACTGTATCTAACCGCACTCAAACCACTGGTGTGCACACTGCTCCCACCCTGAACCATTAACCGCTGGCTCACAACATCAATCGGGGTCCAAACCAACTGTGCAGCCATGGCTGCACTCAACCCCGCTGCAGCACTCGCAATAGCAGCCGCTTTCACCTCAGAAAACCCCATGTTCACAGTCACACAACCAACACTACTCTTCGTCATCTCCAACGCCCCCATGTACAACGCTCTAGCCGGAATCGTACCCATCAACGAGGTCCCAAACCCTCTATAAAACCCCCTACAACCCTCATGTTTCAACATTGAACCAACTAGCTTCAAGCAAGGCATATCTTTAGCAATCACTTGTTTTCGTGTTTTCAACACCACCATCGGATACAATACACCCGAAACACCCGAGAACAAGGCGGCTCCTAAAAAGAAAAACTTCGACTTATCGAGCATCTCCCAATCAATGTCAGCTGGAAGATGAATCTCAGTTGTCCCCGATTCATCCTCCGCTGTCCCCAAACTCATTTTCGCCACTTTATCCAATCAATTACACTAAACAAATCTAACTCCTACACTACAAACAAACAAATTCACTCTCGAAACTATTACTATTACTATTACTACTATTATTTCTATCGACGCATTTCAACAAACACCTTGTAGACAGTCATATTATGATATTACTACTAATGTCTCATATCAATCAATCAATCAACTAAACAAGAAAGAACAAACTGATTGAATGAAAAGCCCTAATTCATAAAAAATTTGCAACAAACAACGGATCTAAGTATTGATTGGTGATTTAGGTTTGGGAGGTTTTTTTGCGTTTGCGTAAGGAGATTTGGGAGCGAAAGTGAGTTACGATGAAGAGATCAAACATATCTGTTGGTGGTGATGATGTGTTGTCACCGGAGAATCCACGATGAACATCTGATTATTATGAAAAAGTGAGGTGTGTTGGGTGATGATGGTGAGTGAGTGATGGTGATTTATATGTTGATCGATTGAAGGTGAGAGAGAGGCGGCGGGATAGGGTTTTAGTGGATTGAGTAGTGGTGGACACGTGTCGGTTGATGCTTCGAGGAGATACGGTGGGGGGAGTTAAGGTTTACCGGTTAACGGTTGCTTCGGTAACAGGAAAAGGTGGGTGTTTTTTTCTTCTTTTTTTTTTCTTTTTTTTTTTCTTTTTTTTTCTTTTTTTTTTCTTTTTTCTTAAGGAGATGGAAACGGTGGGTATAATCAGTGTAAACTGCAAGTGTAGAACCTGGATTAATGTTATTGATGTTTCTATAATTCGACAGCCGGCATTTTTATCGAGATCACACTAATCTTAAAATAATGTTATAAGTAACTTAAAAGTCATAAATTGATTTTTACTATGCTTTAGATCAACTTTTAAATCTACATTGAGTTGTTTTTTTAACTGTTATTTGAATAATGACGGGTTATTAGCGTATTTGATTATCTTCATTATTCGAATACGGAATCTTAGGGATCCAAACTAACACGTCCTCGAAAATAAGTTCATACATCAATCTGTCTATCAGTTTTGAACTTGAGACCAACTTTAAAATAAAATTCGTATTAGGTCCAAACTTAAAACCTTATTTTTTTTGTCATAGGTAAGACTTAAATTTAAGACCTCCCTGTTATAATGAAGCATTCTATGACTTGCTTCAACTATTTAGGTTGATTTCATTCGCATCGATTAGCAGACAAACTTATAAATCTACATGATATATGATCATAAAACATACATGATGTATGTATATGCATATCTAATTTATAACAAAATATGAAATTGATTTACCTTGAGGTATGGATTTGTAATATTAATACAACATAACGTTTGAAATAAACAAAATACCTGAAACAAGAAACAAAATATAAAACCTGAAACAACAACAAAATAACTTATCTAGTAAATCCTTCCCATATCAAAACTATTTGTAGGATTTAAGGAGAGTAAGATTAAACAAATCTTATTTCCAACCTAGGGATGGTAAGATTGCTCTGAGAATTAAATTAGTAAATAAGCTTGGGGGTAAAAATTTACAAATCTAAAATCAGGTTTAAGTACATGTCAAACTACAGGTCATGTCCGTAGTATAAACTAATAATTGCTATATTTAAATGGAGACTATTCATATAGACTCAACCAAAGGTGATTATTTACAAACCGTGGGGCCGCCGTCCCCCTCTTTTTTTCATCGGTAGTGTTAATTTTTAATCCGACAATGTAAATTTTTGCCTCGATAGTGTAAATTTTTATAAAAATAATCTAGTCCCCCCCTCAATAAATATTAATCCCCCTACAGGGATGTTCAAACTCCGCCCCTGATTATTTATTCATTTTCTACTCGGTCACTTCAATACGGAAAACACAAAAAACATATGACAGTTTGTGTAAGCATGGGTGATTCAAATACACAATCTTTACATTTGCATTGCAAGTCTTCAAATACATATGACATGACCTTCGGGCGCAGCCAAAGGCGGTTTACAATGGACCATAATGCATGGTTCCGTTTGCAGCTTGTCAAAGGATGCACCAGAAAGTGATCACAGGTCATCTCGAATTTGATCAAACAAAAAACACAAAGTAAACAAGTCCGCATCTTGAATCGATAACAAATGTACCGAATGGAATAAACACATAAAATCCAAACTTCCATTAAAACAAAGGAAAAGTTCTACTTAAAAACTAGAATTAAAACATGTCACTAACTTTGAATGAAATGCACATTTAAACCCTACAAAGCACTTCTGTGACTGGTTTGAGTTCCATTTTTTACCCAATACGACTAACGATTAGTTGAATGAAACCCCATAAAACAACTAGAACAGTTTTCCTTGGCTTACAGATGTTGCAATACAACAATCAAGGGCGCGCTCTCTTGTTGGTACACGCTGGGCATTTGTACTGCTTGATATGCTCGGCTCTTGCTGGAGTTATCTTGACACATGAACCATGGAACCACCTCTCACAGATATCACAGCAGATCCAGAACTCATCAGATGCGTAATTCTCACCACATGAACCACATAATGTGTCCCCATGTTCCTCGTCATCCTCTTCATCTAAACCCTCTTCGTCATCATCTTTTGGTGTTGACGCTTTTGGATATTTAGACTGTTGTTCAGAGCCTTTTGCCTTTCAAGGAGATAACAATAAATAAAAAGTCAGCAGCTTGTGACTGGTTGTGAATTCTATGGGTGGCAAAATTAGCAGGTGAAACAATTCGGGTCAAACACGGGTAAATTCTGGTAAGGTTGATTGACCCGAAACACTCTATATCCAGTTTTTTGACATTTTTATAGATAGCTTGTGTCTCAAATATGATTACAGAATATAATTACAATTACAATCCCTAGTCATATAACTTACTAATTTTCCCCTTAACCCTATTTTATTAACTAAATCTTGCAATTCTCCAATTCATTTGTTATCATAAAAGCATTAAACTTTCCATTCTGCTTACTAAAGTACGCATTACTTGCACATTGACATTTTTTTTGGGGTGTGTGAATGTCAAGACAGGGGAGTAATATTTTATGAATAAAGTGATTCTGTTGATTGTAGTATTGTATACACTAACAAGTAACAATACACTTCGGCTGACCTACGACCTGTTATTTTAAGCTAATTTGTTGGATCTTAGTATACTGAACATAACCCAGGTAGGCACATTCATAAGTATAAAGGTAAAACAGTCACCCTCTAATGACAACATGCTAGCATGCATCAGGTAATTGAAAAGATGAAATAGACACAAGAACCTTAGAGTTTGATTTTGACTTGCTGCTGCTGTGGTTTGACACGGATGACTTCTCCTTCACTTGCTTCTTAGCTCCCCCGGACACAACTTCAAAAATTGTTGGGAGGTCATTTATCATGTTAAAGAGTCGTTTCCTGCATCCCAAATTGCAAATCAGCCAAAACAGCAGAGAATATGGTCAAAGTATAGCATCAAGAATCTCATATGTAATTTACATACTAATAAATAAAATGAAGAGAAAAAAAATCAAAATAAGTACCTATCAGCTTTGTCAAATCCAAATCTAGCCCCGAAATAGAAGGCTACAGAAAGAAGCCATGCATCACCATGAACAGCAACTAAAGCTAGCCAGTCCTTTTCTGGCATTCCATCTCTAGCAAAGTTAATTCCCAGTGCAGGTTCCGGAAGCTCAGGAGGTACCTCTTCGGCAGGCAAATTGACTTCCCATTGCTCATTAGGAAATCCATACAGACATAGATTTTCCTTCTCTGTAATCCAACAAAAAAAATTTAACCAACATTTCCTGTTAAATTGTAATACTTGAGTGCTTAATCAATATGTAACATACAATTGATAAAATGGGGAATAAATATGGATACTCATGAACCATCAAATGTTTGATGACACAAAAAAAACATTCTTCCAAATCTTTTACGAAATGGTAAAGTCAATTCTACTATACAGAAGGTTAAGTAATTTAAAGATTTTTTCCAGCATTTAATAAGCTCCGAAGCTTTAACCTCACAACTGTGCTATAAACCATGAAAACATAAAATTCAAGTTTACGATTTATAACCATGTTTAAATATTTTGTTAGCCAATTTGGTTATCGGAAAGCAATCAAGCATAAGATTTAGTCAAACAACATTGATCTGACCAGTTTACACCTTTTTAAAACAACAAAGATAAAATCACTGCCAAACAATATCCTAGGAGGCACCGTTCCTAGAAACATAGAAATGGTAATAAAACAAAACATGAGGTAAGTTCACTAAGAGTTGCCTTTAAATGCTTTAATGAAGGTGAAACACTATAATTCATGCAGCTGAAGCCCTGTAACACTATTAAGGATGGTAACTATATTTGACAAAAGAGAACTTAATAGAAGGTGCCACCAAGCAAGAACAACGTTGAAGTGCTTGAAAGAAAAAAACTCAGATCTTATGACACCAACTAAAGGATATTGTTGTAGCAATTTCTAAGTAATAAAGGAAAGCCAACACATATAAGTTGATACATAAAAGCCTAAAACAAACAGGTCGGTTTCAGACTATTATAATAAAAAAGAAACAAAAAGCAGAGTTGGGAGAAATTACAAACAAAAGTGAGTTAAATAGAGAGGGAGAGAGATATACAGATTATGGAATTTATTGTAAAGCTGAGTAAGGAACAGATCACCAATAAAAATATGACATCAACGCAAATAAAAAGTTGTGACGTCGCTAATAAAAACTCTTGTTATAATTTAAATTTTACTTCAAATGTATTGAATATGATATTATTCAAAATTTGCGTCTTAAATGAAATCAACGGCCTACAATCGGCGATATTCTATGAGATCCGAGAGTATGGTAAGTAAGTTGAGTAGGGAACAGATCGCCAATAAAATCTGACGTCAACGCAAATAAAAAGTTATGATGTAAAGTTACATAATGAAGACTCGTTATGTTTAAACTTTTACTTCAAACGTATTGAATACGATATCATAAACTGAATTTCTTGGTATATCATAACAAAAGATAAACATGAAAGTGAAGGAACAAGAGGCTTTCAATTAACGCAGCAGCGTTGCTATTACAATATGACCGGACGTAACTCCGCTGATTGCACTTGTATGCATGCAAAAATTTCCTAGGATGTAAAATCAGCAGCTGTAAATAGCACTTACATCATTTGACAACCATACCTCCCATTTCAAATTAAGATCAGAGCTCTACATTTTAAAAATGCAATCAACACTCCAAATTACAATATGATTACAACACTAAATAACAATAAGACTATCCAGCTGAACCAAAATCACAGATTTCACATTATTAGTCCGCTACTCTGCTAGACGTAAAACTTTAAACAAAAAGTAAACATCAAAGAATCTATCTTACATCAACAGATCATATATTTGAAAACCATTATTACAATATGATTACAACACTAAATAACAATAAGACTATCCAGCTGAACCAAAATCACAGATTTCACATTATTAGTCCGCTACTCTGCTAGACGTAAAACTTTAAACAAAAAGTAAACATCAAAGAATCTATCTTACATCAACAGATCATATATTTGAAAACCATTATTACAATATGATTACAACACTAAATAACAATAAGACTATCCAGCTGAACCAAAATCACAGATTTCACATTATTAGTCTGCTACTCTGCTAGACGTAAAACTTTAAACAAAAAGTAAACATCAAACAATCTATCTTACATCAACAGATCATATATTTGAAAACCATGATGGAAGAACCAAATTCTACTACCACTTATCCATGGACATAGCAACAGTTACCATTTTTTTATGTCAGAGTGAAGATTGGCAACAGTGTACCTTTCACCATTCTTCTATTTTGTCAGTATTTAATGGTATCCATGACATTTTCTTTACAGTTAAAACTTCCCAAAGTTGCAATTTTCATAAGACGGAGAAAATCGAATTCAATTGATGCTATCTAACAAGACCTAACGTACACTAACACATGACGATTAGGTATGTAGACTATTATATTTAGAAGATGTTACATTACTCCTTCGTTAAACCCTACTTGAACATACAACATTTGTCGAAAGTGCGAAAAACGACTGAAAATAAGACTAACCAGGGTCACACTGCTGATAGAACTCTTCAACATCTGCCAAAAACACAAAAAAACACAACGAAATCAGATCAAACCCATTAGTAAACTCAATAGTAAGCTCAAAAAACAACAAAATTCAAAAGAAACAAAGGGTATCGAGTACCGACCAGTAGTTAGGGCTTTAATGATGCCAGCTCTTCGACTCTTGAAATCCCTAAAAACCTCTTCAACGGTACGGGGGTTGTAGGGTTGACTTCCGTCCATCTTCGTTCAACACTGTGTGTATGTACGTGAGTTTCTAGATCGAAAAAGAAGCCAAATTTGGGGGGAAAAGAAGATGAAGAAATTGAGGGGAAATTGTTTGACCTAATTGCGAGAAGATATATGAAATTGGAGTGAAATTGAATGATTTAAGGGGGATTTGATCACAGGATGTGAGGATTTGAGTCAGACATCCATGGAAGATCGATTAGGCCCCCAAAATAAAACCTAGATTTGATGAGCCTGTTGCTTTTTGTGTTTCTGTCTTTTTAATACTTTCTTTCTTTGTTTTTTCTTGATATGAAGTATATATTAAAAATAAGTGTGCTGGATTTATTAATCAATCTATGACAATCTCGTCTTAAAAATTCACGGAATACAATGTAACTTACGGGATCACTCAAAGGAAATATGTGAGGTTCAAACTATTATCACTACTTCAATATCGATTTACGCTCAGACCTTGATCTGGCCTTACGATCAACGTTGTGGGTTATCCAGCCAAAGTATATATGGAGGATTGAATTTATGTCCTTACTGAAGAACCCACATACCGTCTACTGTTGGATCATCTTAAAATGGTTTGAAAAATATACTAAACTAATATTAAGCTCCCCACATAAGAGGGGGATGTAAAATCTGCCAAGTAAAACTAATGACCCATGTGGAAATCCATAATCATAAGGGGTGTGATCTAGCCTCTTTTAATAATGTAATAATTAAACGGTTGAATCAAAAGACTTGTGATCTTCCAAATGGAGCGTCATGTAGATTGGTGAAACAACTACTTACTTGGCAGGGCCGGCCCAATGGTAGAAATAGCCCAAGCTAGGGATTTGGGCCTCCCAAAACTATAGGGCCTTCAATTTTTGACCCAAACCCAATAACATGTATGGCCTCTCAAGTCTTAAGCCCAAGGATCCACAATCCTATATTGTAATTTGCAAAGCAGGTTTGTTCATCTTCATCACTTAATCGATTCATCCTCAAACCTCAACGCCCCCCCCCCCCCCCCCCCTAAAAAAAAAAAAAAAAAAAACCCCCCCCCCCCCCCCCCTAACAATTGGCCAATCCCCAATATGGTCGTCTGACTATCCTCATGGGGTCATGGGTGACTTTTTTGTTTCACTCTTGAGATCATCAAGGGACACTTCGACAACTTCAAGCATGGTTGTGTGCAAGTTACGACTCTTCGAGTTCAAGTAGAAGTCTACAGACAATGCCTCAACGGTCGACCCTTTCAATTCAACTACAAATCTGTCGGCCCTCGGCCCTGATTGCGAACCCACACTCTACACCTCTGCAATTCAACCAACAATTTGACATATCATCAAGATTCAAGTGACAAACATTCAAGCAAACAAGCAGTGAACTAAATTTGTTAGTTTTTGTGGTCGATTTGTGATTATGTGCCTCTGTTGTTGATTCAATGAACTCAGAAAGATTGTGTATCATTTTGCTCCCTTCATCAGGTTAGTTTTCTTGTTTCTTATTCAAGTTATAAATGATTTATTGATTTGTTTCTGAAATCTGAATTGATTATTTGGTTAATTGTTTTGCATCTGATTTGGTTATTAGTTCTTGCATTTAGATTTGTTTATTGCATTATCTCATTGCTTAAATACATCAATCTAATATTTTGATTACTTGATTAGTTTACATTACATACTATAACTAGGAATTGTAACTTGGTTTCTTAGAATTTAATCAATTTATAAAAATGTCAAACCGAAACCGTAAGTTTGAATGTGGTGCATCAAAAAGGGATAAAAAGGCCAAAAGAGAAGCTTTAAATGAATCATTAAAAGGATCAATGTTAAAAGTTGAAACCACCACAATGTCTAATAATAATAAAAACCTTAATAAACCTACAAATAATGATGAAAACTTTGAAAATCTTGATGAAAATCTTGATGAAAACCTTGATAAAAACCTTAATTAACCTATAAATATTGATAAAAATTTTGAAAATCTTGATGTAAACCTTGACAAACCAACAAATAATGATGAAAACATTGAAAATCTTGATGAAAACCTTGATAAAAAACTTTAAAATTTTTTATGAAGATGAACCTATAATTAGTAATGAACATATAAATGAGAATCAAAGTAAAAAAAAACCTTTAGATTATGTTGATCCTAGTCAATGGAATAATATTAATAACAATTTTAGAGATCTACTTATAGAAAAAAGTCCGGTTAAAATTTTTAATGATAAATTTCCAAAAGATGAATTTTCAAGAAGTTTTAATAATTCTTTTTATATGCAAAAATTGCCTAATGGAGAAAAATATGAAAAAAATAGTTGATTTACTCTATAGAACTTGAATAGAGCATTTTGTATTTGTTGTAAGTGATTTAATGTAAATCAATGTATAAGTAATTTAGCAAACGAATGCAGTAATGATTGGAGAAATTTGTATTCTAAACTAAAAGAACATGAAAGAAGTAATATACATATTATGAATATGAGAACATGGATGGATCTAGAGATAAGATTGGCAAAAAACAAGACAATTGATAAAAATATTCAAGATCAAATAAATAAAGATAAGGAACATTGGAAAATTGTATTAAAAAGAATTATTGTCATTGTAAAGAAACTTGATAAAAAATGAATTATTTCATGGGAGTAAAGAAAAACTTTTTGAAGAAAATAATGGTAACTTTTTGCAGGATCGAGGATTGTCACTAAACACAATATTTTCTCTCAAACTCACCTAGAACAACACTCGGGTATATAAAGAATCGGTAAGAGTTGATCACAATATAGAAAGTAATAAAGAACACAGAAGGTAATTTTCAAGGTATTTTTATATATTGCTTCTCAACTCAAAATACAAGACTCTTATAAGCAGATGTTGTTATGTCTCACTTGGTTACAATGAGTTACAAAGAGAACCTATATATAATACTACCTACAACCGGATATACTTTGATACCAGTTGGGATTCCTTAGCTAAAGCCTATACTACAAGACTATAGTTTAAGGTATCTCGGATAAAGTATTATCTGAGATATGGTAGTCAGGACATGTCCCTGACTTACCTTTTGTTACCAACTAAAGTTGGTAACATATACTATAATAAAAAGGTAAACAGTGGAATAAAGTATGGTCAACAACATGGCTTTTTGGGAAGAAGCCATGCTGTATCAGAAGTCTGCAGCGGAGTGTCAGAGACCATACTTGTGTCCACTAGTTCATAACATTGTCTTCCGAAGGTTAAATGGCTTCGGAAGAGTAAGTACTTCTGAAGCCACTTATACTTCGAAAGAGGCTGCTTCTTCCAAGGCTTGGAGACTTCTTCTTTTCATCATACTTCGGAAAGTGGTCTTTACTTTATTCTTCTAAGTCTTGAACTTCGGAAGTATGCACTTGTCTTCGAAAGTAGAGTTTTGTCTTCGGAAGTTGATCTTTCTCTTTGTCTTCGGAAGAACTCTACAACCTTCGGAAGTTCCATGTTAAGCTTCGGAAGCCTTTGCATGCAGCACCAAAATAACTTAAGTGACGTAGTTTTGGTTGCATTAGCCTTCTTCTTGATCCAACACTTTTTAAGTGATATTGAGATGATTGCCGAATTTGATCCGGTAATGCAAGAACATATTCGACGTATAAAAATAATAAATTTTATAATCATTACCTTGGACACAATATGTAAAATTAACTAACTAGCTTATTAGCAAATGAAATTAAAACAACAATTATTAGTAAAGTTAAGGAAGCAAAATGTTGTTCAATTATATTAGATTGCACTCCCGATACGAGTCATAAAGAACAAATGTCCATTATCTTACGATGTTTAGATATGTTATCAACCCCAATGCTGTCAAAGAATACCTTCTAGATTTTTTAATAGTAAATGATACAATCGGTAAAGGTCTTTTTGATGTTATTATTGAAGAAATTAATAAAATAGGACTTGACGTAGATGACATTAGAGGACAAGGTTATAATAATGGATCAAATATAAAAGGAAAACACCAAAGAGTGCAAAGATGATTATTGGATATTAACCCTAGAGCCTTTTACACACCTTGTGGTTGTCATGATTTAAATTTAGTAATTAATGATATGGCTAGTTGTTGTAGATATGCTAAGGGTTTTTTTGGAATAACACAACGTATTTATTTAATATTTTCATCATCCACTAAAAGGTGGGATATATTACAAAATCATAGACCTAAGCTAACTCTAAAGTCATTATCTCAAACACGTTGAGAAAGTCGAATAGAATGTGTTAAAGCAGTTCGATTTCAAGCTTCACAATTAAGAGGAGCTTTATTGGACTTATATGATGAGATTGATTATGCTAAACTTCAAAGTGAGGTTAAGACATAATCATGAATGAGTTTGATAGTTTGGATTTTTATTAGAAATGGTTATTTGATATGACATTTTATATGCTATTAACATTGTTAGTAAAACCTTACAAGCAAAATACATGTGTATTGATATGCTATAAATCAACCAGATGGACTTATTTGTTTTTTTAAAAAGTATAGAGATGAGGGAATTGAAAAAAACTATGATTGTAGCTAAAAAAATTGCTTTAGAGATTAATATAGAACCTGCTTTTCGTGATAAACGACTTATTCGTAGAACTAAAAAGTTTAATGAAAATGTTGATAATAAAACTATAAAACACCAATTGAAAGTTGTAAAACTGATTGCTTCTTATACACAATAGTTCAAGCTAGTTCTTCACTTAAAAGTAAATTTGAACAATTTAAAGAGTACGAAACTACGTTTGGTTTTTTGTTTAGTATAAAAAAGTTAAAACCCGTCGATGAAGAAAATTTAAAAAATAAATTTATTTTTCTTGAAAATACTTTGAAACATAATGATAATATAGATGTTGATACAACAAGAAAAATGTGGATACAACAAATGGATACAATGGAAACCTTAATATTTTTCTAGAATCCATAGTCGGACAATTAAAAAATAAAGTTTCTTTTCGCGATGCAATGAAAAATGTTATAGAATTACTAGAACAAGCGGATACAACAAGAATTCAAGCACAAATTGTAAGTTGTAACAATTGAAAATAGATTGCACGTGTTGAAATGGATCATTTTTATTTTTTGGTTATATGGGACCCTCTTACGAGTAACTAAAAGAACAAATCTATAAATGTGTTTGTCTTATGAGAAACAGAATAGATTATTAAATATTGTCACAACATCTGGGAAGTAAGTAATCATACAGTGGCGGATCTAGAAATAGATTTCAGGGGTAACGTAATTAATTTTTTTTACCGTACATTAATATAAGTAAATAAAAAACATGATAACAAAAAAAGTTAATGAAATACCTAATTGATCTCAGAATTCACCTCTTCGGTTTTTCATAGCTTGAAAACGAAGCATTACATCCTCATTTGTCACTTCATAACACGTTTCCCTTTCAACCGCACATACTAGAGCATTGTTTAAATATTCCTCCCCCATTCGATTCCGTAAATCCGTCTTGATAAGCTTCAGTTTAGAAAAACATCTTTCAACCGTTGCTGTTGCAACTGGTAAAATCAATGCTAACTTCAATATCCGACAAAACAAAGGAAAAGATCGATTTTTTTTTAGTTTCCACCATTAGCCGATCAAGATGACACATTCCATTCAAGTTTGTAAATCGATCATCTTCTTTTACCGAGTGATAAAACACTTTAAGCTCACCCAAAATACATCCTCTTTCATTCATATTAAAATCAACCTGATACATCTCAGAAAAAGCCACTATCTTAGATATATCAAACTTTGAAAATCCATTACAAGGATTTAAACCCGATATCTTTTCTACCAATGTAGTTGATACCTCATTAAACAGATTTCCCAATTCTTGAATTTGCATATCCAAAACCGTATTAAAAATCTCAACCTC
>BJCM01006288.1:2669-25018 GCA_018326385.1 Flaveria bidentis | reverse complement strand
CAGATATGTTAAAATAGAGGACTCGGTCAGACCAATTTCCCGGGTCATACGTTCCGCTCAGCTGCAACAAACGCACTGACTGGCTGACCCGTGGTCAGACGTGTGGTCAGACCAATCAAACAGGATCTTAGTAGGATAATATGTGACATCTCTATTCATAGTAATATGTAGTTACACTAATCTCTAACTATGATGACGAAAAGACGACCCAAACCTAAAACCAAAATTATTTGAAACAAAACATTCGAGTATTAAACACGACAACAAAATTAATTTAAAAAACCTACACGGTTTGGGAATGAGTATGGTATTAAATATTATTTAAAACCATATTACTCTTTTCACAACCAAATATAGTAATATATTATACAACATTTAAAAACTAATAATAACTAGTAAATTTCAATTTGCACGATGTTAGAAAGAAAAATTAAATTATAAAAAATATTACATACAACATGTATCAGAAAATAAAATAGTCTGTTTATAACCGAGCTAAGTTTATTACGCATCACGAGATAAATAAAACCTACAAAAATTAAGGTTAAAACGTTAAAAAAAACACGAGTGTCAACTAACGCAAAAACTACAATTAAAGACAACCTAAAACATATTTTCGTTAAAAAAGCTAAATCAACACATGAACAAAACTTCTACCAACTTTAGAAAACCTAGCTTCAAAATTAACGTATGTATTTATGTTAAACGAACCGGGGTTAACCATAAGTCGGTGTTAACGTATTAGTGTCGTATTCCCCACGCTATCAAAGCACCGTTTCACAAGCACGATGCTCACTCTGAAACACCGTCTGACCACCATGTCCACCGTCGTCACTATGTTATCTTCATCTTCTCTATCCCTCGGAAACCCTAGGTCACCAATTCCATCATATTACAACCTCTCACGTTCTGCAACATCCACCAACAGTCTTCCGATCTTCACTCGCTCATCCAACGCTTCACTTCGTTGCTTCGCTTCCGCTGCTACCACCGCCGTCGATAAAATCTCCGTACAGAATCCGATAGTTGAGATGGACGGTGAGTGTTGTAGAAACAGGTGTTGATTGTTGTTGCTGATTACTTGCTTGCGGTTGTGAGATTGTTTTTGTGTGTTTTTGTAGGTGATGAGATGACGAGGATCATATGGCAGATGATTAAAGAGAAGGTTTGGAGAGTTTTTGAACTGGAGTTGATTTTTGTTGTTGAGTTTAGAGTATCTCCGTTACTTATTGTTGTTGTTGTTGTTTTGTTCTTCTTTCAGCTCATTTTTCCGTACATAGATTTGGATATTAAGTATTTTGATTTAGGAATTTTGAATCGTGATGCTACAGATGATGAAGTTACTGTAGAAAGTGCTCATGCTGCTCTGAAGTAAGTGCTGCTGGACTGCTGGTCCTTTCTCCCCCTAACGTTTTGCATTCTGTATATGATTGTTACTGATTTTTTGATTGTTTGAATATATATGGTATAGGCTTGATATTGTTGTATATGTGCAAATGATCGTTGTATCTGTTTTCAATTTCTGCTACATGGTTGTTTTTTGAGGCTGATAAATAAGTTGAAGCTCAATTTAATGTTGTTAGGTAGAATAGATGTGGATGCTTGTGTGAGATTTAAGTAATAATTACATGAGTTAGGCCAGGCTCATGTAGTTTACTGAGGTTGAATGAACTAAACATGCAGGAATTTTGTGTTTAGGGGATGCTATTTAGAGAAGGAACTGCATTTCAAGCCTAATATAGATATTAGAATCAACTTTTTATTCACAAGTCATCCCTTGGAGTTTTTCTGTTACAAATACGTGACGTAACTGAAAATATGGGTGGAGTGATGCTATTGAAAGCGGTAACCATATGCTAAGGTTAAATAGCTCTTGAAAAGCAGTGAGGAGTGATGGTTCAATTGTTCAAGTGCTGACTGTCCATAGACTTTTTCTTGTTTTGCTTTCTTTGTTATCCAAAATTCTTATATGCATACTTCTTTATTGTTGCTTGATGTCTTATCCAGCTTGTTCATGTTTTGCAGGTATAATGTTGCTGTAAAATGTGCTACAATTACACCTGGTTAGTCACTCTCTGAAAACCCACTTTTAATGTGTCATAACTCCAAAATGGAGTGGCTTCTTCACCATTACACATTTTTAAACAATCAGCTGTTCAATTAGTTTATCAGAATCTAATAAATGTTCTAATATACCCATAGTCCAGTGATGATCCTTTATTCAGAAATCCTGGTAGTCTTTGGAATCCTTTATTTCAGTTTACTGTTTTACTGTCTCTAACGATGATAAGTATTAGATCTTGTAATGGTGTTTGTGAAATTACAAATGAGAGAAGAGTCAAGAAACTGTTATTAACTAATAACTAGGATAATTAAGTATCAGAGTTTGTAATGGTGTTTTTATTGTTGCAGATGAGACAAGAGTCAAGGAATTCGGGTTGAAATCCATGTGGAGGAGTCCTAATGGCACAATCAGGAATATTTTAAACGGTTTGTATATGATTTTTTTTTGTCACAATTGTGAGAAATTTCAGCATGGTTGATTTCTTGTTATGTTTCACTCCAATGCATTCTAAATTCTTACATCTGTAATCATTTAGGGCAATTTACAAATTTCCCTTTGAGTAATACTTATGAAGTGGGACAAATTGATGCACCCCTCTTGTTAGTAGAGTGTAGACTGTAGATATATTGAGAACTTTCATCTAGTCTGTATAAGTCACAAGATGATTTTAAGTATTTATTTTTTAGGGAAGATTAGTTTTGTCCAGCTTTATATGATTTTTTGCTCTTTGTTTCAATTTTTCTAAGTTTTTTGTGGCGCTTCTCATCCGATGAGTTTCAAATTTATCTGTCACTGGCATATCTCTTTGATCTTTTCATATAACGTGCTTGTGTAATTGTGTCAGCCTTTTATTTCTGCACTCTTAGTATACAAGTTTTAGTTGTGATCTTTTCTATCTAATTAGAGTCTGCTGGATGTCAGGGACGGTTTTTCGTGAGCCTATTTTATGCAAGAATGTTCCAAGGATAGTTCCAGGTTGCATTCAGTTCCTACTCACAAATTATCTTTTGTATCCGTGGATGACTGGTGGAAACCTTAGTTTTTCTCTGGTGTTAATATGCAGGGTGGAAGAAACCGATCTGTATTGGCAGGCATGCCTTTGGTGACCAGTATCGTGCTACAGATGCAGTTATTAAAGGACCAGGAAAACTCAAGATGGTTTTTGGTATTTTAAAATTGATTCCTTTCTGAATTAGTTTGTACTTGAAAACATAAGATAGATTTCTATAAGGTGATTGTTTAATGATTTGTTCAGTTCCGGAGGATGGTGAAACTCCCATGGAGCTTGATGTGTTTGACTTCAAGGGTCCTGGTATTGCACTTGCAATGTATAACGTTGACGAGGTTCGGTCTTGTTCATATTGCTTGATATCACATTTTCTATAACACATTAATTAAGATCCATTTGATTGTTGTGCTTTTTGGTAGTCTATCCGCGCCTTTGCTGAATCATCAATGGCGATGGCACTTTCGAAGAAATGGCCTCTATATTTGAGCACCAAAAATACTATTCTGAAGAAATATGATGGCAGGTAACTCTGAAACAGCATCATTCTTTCTGATTAGCAATTTACTAATTACTTGACCATATTTTTGGCATTACTCTCTATTCTATTTGATCACCGCAGGTTTAAGGACATATTTCAGGAGGTATATGAGGAGAATTGGAAGGAGAAATTTGAAGAACATTCAATATGGTATTATCCTTTTTTTGGATAGAAGTGGGTTTGTTTTTTTCTTGGTGGTGATTGTTGGATGGTAGATATATATAAAATATCTAAATATTAATTGGTAACATGTTGCTTAACTAAAGGTATGAGCATCGGTTGATAGATGATATGGTGGCTTATGCACTAAAGAGCGATGGTGGATATGTCTGGGCATGCAAGAACTATGATGGAGATGTACAGAGTGATTTACTCGCCCAAGGTTATGTTGCATTTTAATATCGGGCTATAGTTATATGATAGAAGACAAATGAAAGGCAATAGATCATGAATCAGCACAATAATTACTTATTCTAATGTGGAGGTTGCAAAGTGGGCAGGGTGGGTAACGGGTCATAAGGGGCCTGGATGTTGGGTGAGGTCGACCCACAGACACGTGCTTAGTTATTATGGAAAGTCTTAATATTATTTATGCTAAATGATTATATAAGTCGAATTATTACAAAAACAAACAAACGTATCTAGTGTATTCCCAGTCATACCATATCTATTGGTAGGGTTTGGGGTGGAAATGATATAGGCTAGCCTTATCTCTATTCAAAGGGGGGTAGAGGCTGCTGTTGCGGAGACCCCCGGCTCTAAATTATTACAAAAATAATTAACTTTATTTTTCATTATGAAGTGAGTTTGGAGGATCTATCCATTCAAATACACTTCAAATGGCTTTTAACATGTTTGACTTTTTTTCTTGTTAGGGTAATCCTTTAGCTTGACCCATTAGCATAACCCTAATTGGCCCATTGTAAATGGTTGAAATAGGAACCTGTGCTGAGATGTGATCTCTATTAATATGAATTGGATGATTAGCTAACCTATTAAATCGTATATCTTAGCATGCTATTAACTCACTAGGGGCATCCATTTGAGTGAATAATGCAAGCATTTACAAGCTCTCTAGTCTGACTAAAATTTTATTTTCTATTTCCAGGATTTGGTTCTCTGGGCCTTATGACTTCAGTTTTGGTCAGTGAGACTTATATATCTTTATCCTTATATGAGAAAATTATGTGGTTTTAGGATTTCATGTTTATTCTATACGGAATATAATTTGCAGCTATCATCAGATGGGAAAACATTGGAAGCAGAGGCAGCCCACGGGACCGTAACCCGTCATTTTCGGCAACACCAAAAGGGAAATGAAACCAGCACAAACAGTATTGCTTCCATCTTTGCATGGACAAGAGGACTTGAGCATCGGTCTGTGTCTTCTATCAGCTTTATGTATTTTGTTAATAGTGTTTATTCTAGTCAATTTTTTTTGCTGAGAGTATAAATATTGCATCATTCTTCTGATTTTGTTTCTACTGTATGTTATTGTTCAGAGCTAAGTTGGATAATAATGAGAGGCTTGCGGATTTCGTTCAAAAGCTAGAGAGTGCATGTATCGAGACAGTTGAGTCGGGAAAAATGACCAAGGATCTTGCAATTCTAATCCACGGACCCAAGTACGTACTGCTAACACTATCTTGTTAAATTCATCATGCCCCCTTTAAGTAGTCTTATGCATTCATAATAATGCTACTAATAACTGCTACTTGAATACGAATCGATACCAATGTGACTTGTTGGCGTTCATGCAAAATGCTTTTCTACCATATTCCTTAAGATCTATATTATTATAGGTGGCAATTTTGGGCCTTTCAGCTCTCATCTACTTTTAAATGGGATGATCTGGTTCATTTTTTAATCCCAAAACGATCATATAATAATTTTAGCTAAAAAGGGTATGGGTTTAAGGGGTTGGAAGTTGTTCGAAGTTTGTTTTTAATGCATGCAACCTCCTAAATTGCTTTACACAAAGATTTAGATAATTTTCTTATAATGCATTAATACAGATGTACATATAGTGTTTTAGGGTCAACTTGACATGACCCACACCAAAAGTTGACATGTTACTCAACACGCCTTGCCCACTCAATTTGCCACATATATATTTAATTAATTAAGGCATTTAAGATCGATTAATAAAAGGTAGTTCTGAAAAGTGGCTAAGTGTCCATGCTCTATGTTAGGTTGGTGAGCCTATATATAACAAATATCGACTTCAGTCTTCAGTCATTGACCAGCATGACAGCCCGATGTGACTTCCTAGTTATTATTGTATTAGCTCTAGCTTATGAGATAATTGCATGTGTACAGGGCATCAAGGGAATTCTACTTGAACACTGAAGAGTTCATTGATGCTGTTGCTCAGAATCTGGAGTCAAAGCTTCAACCTCTTGCTGTTCACTAAATTACTATCGGTTCACAACATCCTCAGAGGCGGTCAATCTGTGATTGATTTTTGGCTGGCAATGAATATGGCTCACTCTTTCGAAATGGATAACATACAACAAATACGTATGACGGAGGCTCTTGAAATTACAAGTCATTGACTTTCTTGCTAAAATAGCTTTTATTTTTGTTCCACAGGATCGGTCACTTGGTTCAAAGGGGTAACACACCTTTTGATTTACTTCTTTTAGGGAAAGTGAGTTTGGTCAGTATAAGCACTATAGACAAAAGCTTTGATTGTTCTCATGGTGGACGTTTCATACATAAGTTTTTATTTTTTGGTACATGATTGAGTAATGAGTTAGTATTTACAGGGGGTGGTTATGCATTGATAAAACGGTGATATTGATAGACTGTCACTAGCAGTAGCAAAATGGGTGTCCAGTAACAGGTTAAGTAGAGTATTTTTGTTGTTAAAAAATATACTAGAATGGATATAATTTATGAAGGAAATTGCCATCGCTGTCGCCTTCACTAGGAATGATAGCACTTGGATGATTTTCGATCTGTCAGACCAACGTGTTGAAGTTAAAAATATTTTCATTTTGTCCGTTGCTGTGGGTTCCCTGATTCCTAAATCAAGTGAAAATGGGGGTTGAATTGTTGAAATGGGGACTTATTGCCATTTTCGGAGGGAAAGCATGAAAAAAACTTGGCAATGGGGGTGAGATTAAATATGTTCAAATTGGCTGGTTCATTAGTTGATGAGGTGAATGAGACACCTCTAGAGATTGAGCATCTCTTCACTTGGGTTTTGGTTTTCTTGATGCTTGTTGATGTGTTGAATTTAGATAGTGAGCAACTATCAAATCTTGGTTTTTATTTTTGGGATGCCATGAACCCAGACTACAATGTTTTGTTGTTTTGGTTCTGAGAGATTTGTTATTTTTGGGATGCCATGAACCCAGACTATAATCGTGCTTTGTGGAAGTCTCTTTCTTTTCACAATATGAAGTTGCCAAGCTAATGTGTGGCATTAGTTATTCAATGTTCATTGTTTAGATGTCTACCATTTAATTTATGGATTTTTGGGTTTTGGCTGGGCTGGTTTGGACTCGTAGAAGAAGACTCAAGTATAGCTCATTGAAATTTCAAATATGAAATAGTTACAACTTACAAGTATATGCCCTAACGATTTCTGTGAGGTGCAAGTAAAATTAATTGATTTTTTGGTTTGGGTTGCCTTGGGCGGGTTAAAGTCATAGAAGAAGACAGTTAATACTCCGGTGAAATTTCAAATATAGAACTTTTTTTCTGAAAGCATTTATAATCCATCCCAGTCCTTGTCTTAACAGCATAATCCATGTCCATTTCCATTCTTATATTTACACTAAAAATTATTATTTTTACATCTTTCAATCACAACCACTTGTAGGGCATTCACTCACATAAAATAGAAGAATGGAATGTGAATGCTTTGAGGTGCATGCTTGAAAGGTCTATAAAAAGACCCGGGTTCAAACCATATCTTGGATGACTGATGTCCTTGAGAAAAACAGAGAAAGATTCATGTAAGAGGAAGAGTGCCAACATGTCAAACATAATGGCCTTGTAGGGTGGAATTATTAGTGGTGTAGCCATGCAAACTTTGACAAATGTGTGTTGCATGACTATAATGCAATACAAGATTAAAATCCATTGGTATCTACAAATATCCTATAAAGACTTGATATACAAATCTCAAACGTCCACAAATGTACTGCAGATATATAGGAAGACATGAAGGAGAATAGGAGATGATATCATAATGACATAGCATATATGTAAATCTTTCACGCAAGTTGGTATAATGACAAGCCATAATCAACAAGCCAAAATCACTATAGATGTACATCTGATTTTTTTTTAATTTTTGATATCCTCATAAAAATAGTTAGCCAAACAAGAAAAAGTGCCATTCATATAAGCAAAATAAAATAAAAACCTACGATGATTGCGCTGATAAGATTATGTTAAAACAAAAAAATATATATTAAAAGTGAGAGATTGATCAAATTATTAGTACCAATCATAATAAACAAATAACTACAACTTGGATTCCAATTGATCATTTAAGCATAGCTAAAGGTTGTTTGGTAGCATCTAAATCAGTCTTTTAATGGGTCAGATGTCTGAATGGTTCAACACTTAATAGTTTAGAGTGTTTGTTTCACGAACAAATATCTGAATGATTCAAACATTTGTCTTTAAATGGTTAAGCATTATACTAATGTTGAATGACTAAGATACTTTATCTGAATTGGTCGGATATTTGGCTTTGAACAATTAAGCAATATACTACTTTTTAATGATTCAAACTTTTTAGTGGTTTAACGCTTAATGGTTCAGAACTTTTATTGATTCAGTAAATAATTATTTAGAAATTATCAAACAGTCACATAGCAAGTGTCATTCAGATAAAAAAAACTTAAAAATAAAAACCTACAATAATTAATTGAATATAAAAATTAAAACTAAAAGTGTGAGATTGATTAAATTATAAGTAGGAATCATAATAAAATAAACTTGAATTTCGATTTATCATTTAAAACAACCTGTATACGTCATCCGTGATACAAAGAAGATCATGCCGATCAACGTTAACCACCATCTATCCTCTAAAGCCCGTTTTCCTACCAAGTTCATTACACACCCAATTTCTGTTTCATACACTAAATTAAAACGTGCGATTTCTTAGGGCTCGTAACACATTACTCCATATTCAATCCACCAATGGCTTCAGCAAAGGCCAAGGATCTCGTTGCAACCAACTCCGTCGTCGTCTTCAGGTTTCATTCATACAATTTTCTCAATCCTACATCTGTTATCACTAATCAGCCTGCATTTTTCTGTTTTTGTTGATGATCGCAAAGAGTTGTGTACGTACGCTGTCATGTTTGTTTGATTTGTGCGTAATGTAGCGGTTTGCTTATGGATATAGAGGTTTATTTGTCTTAGAATGAATCTGTTTGTGATGTTTTTGTGTTTGATTTGATTTGATTTTGACAGCAAATCTAGTTGTCCGTACTGTGTGAGCGTTAAGAAGTTGTTAACGGAGGTTGGATCTTCGTTCAAAACTGTTGTGCTTGACTTAGAAAGTGAGTTCCTCTATCTCTCGACTTTCGGATTTATGTGTGTATGTAATGTTTTAGATGATTTTAATCAAGTTGTTTATCCCGTTGATGGAGACCTATGATTTCATTTGGTTTTGTATTTTGTAATATGTTGTCTTTCTGATGTAAGGAATGATCTTTGATGGTATTTTGGATGTCAAACTAGTGATCTGTATGGATTAGTTTAGAGATATTTAGGAGTAAGAGTAGTGTAGATTTGTTGCTCAAAAAAATAAAAAAATGGTGATCTGTATAAGAACCTTGCAACTCGATTGAAGCTTCACAACAATTGAAATGAGGTTATGTTTGCAACAAACTCTAATTTACTTTTGAATGTGTTTATCTAGCAAGATCATTTTACTAGTCTTTCATCTACTACATTTGTCCTGGTTTCTAGCATCTCAGAGGAGGTAGAGATATGTGTGATTGCAAACATTTAGTTGGTATATGAATGAATGCAAAATAACACAAGAGCTTACGTCACTTGCTTCATTATGATTGTATCTACTTCACTTAATTGGCATTGCAATTGTATGGTCATGCCAACTGATTTTTCAGCATGCTTATGCTTAACGTTATCAGTGTTTCACTTGTAAATGTGTAAAAAACCATATGTATAAAAACTATTTTTATGTCTGAAGGTGATTGAAGTGAGATGCAATCAGCATTGCACGAGTGGACTGGGCAAAGAACCGTACCAAATGTGTTTATCGGTGGCAAGCACATCGGTGGCTGTGATAGTATGGGTTTTACTCTTTATACTTTCCCCATTTGACCCGTGTTTAGTTTTTCTCCAATGAACAACAACATGTAATCTCCAACAACAACAATTTCATGTAGGTACTGTTGCCATGCACAAAGCAGGAAAGCTTGTTCCCCTGCTGACAGAAGCTAAAGCAATTACTACAAAATCTTCCTAAATAACTATTCTCATGGTATATTTAACAGTATTTTGAACTTTCCGTACTTATATTTATGTGTGTCCCAGACTTATGGGAATGTTGCATTTGAATGTTCAGTATCATTTCAGGATATATATTTGTTTTCTTGTGCTATAAATGATGCTGAAATCAGACCACGAACCTAACAAAAAGCGTTTTGTAAGATCTTGCTCAAATGAATTCTTGCAAAACAGTACATCTTTATCAAATAAGTAAATAACACACATAACTCTGTAATGCAAAGTGACAAACTCTTTAACCATCTACAGGTCTGATAGCCTTACCACCCTGCTTGCAAGTTGCAAGTCTCTTTCTTTTTACTAATTTTGTGCCTATAACCCTCTTAAAGGCTACCTGACCTGTGCAGGCTGCGTTTTACCTAGTCCTGTTGGTACGCATGGTATTGATGGGACCCTACAAGTTTTCCTGTGTTTTTAGCAACTCAGAGAGGTTTAAGTAATTCTGATCGCAAACATGTAGGTGTTATATCATGGGTATATAAGTTATCTTGTGCTATAAATGATGCCTGAACTAATGCAACATGATAAAGAATTTAGATAAAGTAGACCAAATATTTTAATTGAATGACACCAACGAAAACTGATTCTCGACATAGCTTTGGCACCAATCCCCTACTTTAAGTCATGAATGCACAGTTGCAAGCTCTTCAGCCATCTGCAATTGAACCAAAACCGAGGATGGCAACTGGTAGTGAAACAGATAGTGCTACGGGACTGAAAAAGAAAACAACGGGTTGTACTTACATTTGAGACAGCGATCCAACGATCTAGTGTCCTAAGAGCTTTCCCGGATTGGTGCGTTTCACTAGCAAGAGCCACTGCTTCAGCCAAGGTGCTAGCATGCCCACTCACTCTAAGTGCTGCTGCAGCATTTAAGACCTGATTCATTTGTTTTAGTTCCAATATCTGAGCACTTTGTTGTTACATGTTGCCACCACATTGACCATTGGCTTAGGTTAAGACTTACCAATGTGTCTGCAATGGGTCCTCTCTGACCTGACAGCACACTTCTTAGCACCTCTGCGTTATATTTTGGGTTCCCCCCTTGCAGCTCCTCAATTGTGCATCGAGGAATCCCAAAATCCACTGCAAATGGTTAGGTTCCATACACATAAGGAGACTGATTGGGGCATTGGCCATTAATTTATCATGGAAAGAGAGTTCTTACATGGGTCGAAATGGAACTTCTTGATCTTTTGTGGTGTTACATCGAAAATTACTCCTGGACCTGTGTCATGCGAGATTGACCATAAAGATGTCTTAAGGTTTAAGTAGTAAGATGAGCGGATTAGGTAATATATTGCC
Source organism: Flaveria bidentis (assembly GCA_018326385.1). NCBI lineage: Eukaryota > Viridiplantae > Streptophyta > Magnoliopsida > Asterales > Asteraceae > Flaveria > Flaveria bidentis. The sequence goes on along the minus strand of BJCM01006288.1, from coordinate 13,594 downwards.
TTATAGTACAGACTACACGTCAAAGCACTCAAACCGCTAGCTATAATTCTGGTAAACAACAAACCAAAATGGTCGGGTTGGGTGTGTTGAACTGAACGGCTGGTTTAAGTTGCTTGACGGTACATCTTTTTTTTTCCTTCAAAATTATCAGTTTGTACTAAAGACGGAATGTGAATGTAATATAAAATAAATAACATGGTTAAATGGTCAGTTCGATTTACAATGTTTTTAAGCTTCAAACCATGAGCAAGACCGTTAAGGCCGTCAAAAGCAAACTTATAAATCTTAAACTAGCTGGCTGGCTTCAAATGGTTTGGCTAATCTCAAGGGTTCATAAACACCCTAATTTTACCTATCAAATTCATCTTAGCTAAACTTTCAATTTGAGCCATCTAAGATTAAAGCTAAAACACACCTTAAATCAGTTGATTCATAAGCAAACAAATCAAAACTGTTAAATATCTAGATGTAACTAAACTTTATAGAATGAAGATAGACTGATACCGAGTGGGCTAATCTCATCTAAGCCATCAGAGTGAGCAACTAAAGCTCTTTTGACGCCATATCTTTGTAGCGCTTTTGCCATTTTAGTAACCTACCACCAAGACAGAAGCGAAACAATGAACATCATCGTCATCTAGTTGTTAAACCGCTAGAGCAACATAACATACCATGTCTTCCTTGTACACCCCAACCACCACAAAAGGAACCCGGGCTGGGTTGAGCATTGGACCCAGCACATTGAAGACGGTCTTCACACCTAGTTTCTTTCTTACCGGTGCGACGGTTTTCATTGCTGGATGATAGTTGGGAGACATCATAAAACCGATACCAACTTCTTCCAAACATCTCTTCACTCCCTGCATGCAAAACAGTGTTCTAATGCATCGTGTTTGACTCTAAAATGTCAAAATGTAGATGCGTTATGGGTTTATGGATGAATGTGCTGACCTCGGGTTCTAGATTAATGTTGACTCCCAATTCTTCCAACACATCGGCACTCCCGCAAGCAGAAGAACTTGATCGATTTCCTTGCTGATGACGATTATTGTTCTTATCATTAGATGTTGTAACTTATACGTCACAAAATGCCTTATTTTTTACTTTTATCTTTTTATAACGGCTAGCTCAAATGCTACATATCCACTAATTCTTATTATAAATCTACACTTCTATTTCACCTTAAAACTTAAACCCTTAATCATTTGAAGATAACCATCTTCTTACACACTTTAATACTAGTAAACCAAATTCCATTTAACAAAAGAATTTTGGGTGATAGGGTGTTTTAAATATGGACACGATAATATACGAGTATTTTTTTGTCAAAACATGATATCCGCGACTCCAAATGAGAACAGTTGAAGTCAAGGACTGGGACAAATGTGAGCTTGAGTTTACTTTTTTATTTCAATTTTTATTTAATATACGATTTAGTATGTATTATTTAATATTTTAAATAAAAAGGTTTGTTTTATTTTATTTTGTCTACGTCATCTTTTTAAACAAATTGGTTTTTAAACATGTTATTAAAAATAGAAAAAAAAAATTCATGTACGTCTGACCCGTAAATCAAGTTCATTGAAATAGAATTCATTTGACATCATGATTTTGAAAACTACCCATTTAACAAAAAGTTTCTTACTTGATACATGACAATGATAGTAATTAAAGATGAAAATGAAGACCCTTCTCTAAGCTTTATAATATAACACCCTTTAAGGAGGTTGTAAAAAATAGTTATATTTTGAATCAATTTTGTTTTAATTGAACTTCAAATTTACTGTTATAACCTTCTAATATAAATAAAATTCAAATTAATTTATTTTAATACGATGTTCTTCCCTATAAATACAGAGAGAGTTGGATATGTCTATTCACCTTTGCAACTTTAGCACCACAGGCTGCAGCAAGTATTGCAGCACCGGTTGATATATTAACAGTGTTAGCCCCGTCTCCTCCTGTGCCCACAATGTCAACTGCGTCCTCTATCCCCTCCACCTTCCGACTGCACTTCATCATCGCCTTTGCTAAGCCTACGATCTATATGTATATATATATAGACACTCAAATCAACGAAATGTATGCATGAAACGATGAAATCTACTATTCATACGTTTTTACAATCAAAATGGAGTCTAATTAGATCATGAAATTTTGGGGAAAGCCATTAAAGTCTACATGTGTGTTTCATATGTGGAAATTGTAGTCTCGAAGTCACGCAAACTATTTGTCACATTGTCAGACCAGTCAAGTTATTGTTCATTATATATAAGATATGTAACTTTAAATGGATCAAAAGTTATATCTGTTTTATGTCAAGTTCACTTGTTTTTATGATAGGTTACTACAAATAGAAATAAAGACCATTGGCTTTTGTATAATTTAATAAGATAATGATATATAAAGTACATCAAATTAAAATTAAACAATATATATATATATATATATATAAGTCGGTCATTATCCTATAAAAGAGCACCCCTAAGTAAAGAGATTTATGTTCCCTTACACATAGACAACAAAATTGGATGAGCACGTCTAAGTTCCGTAATGGGCTAAAATAATACTATAAGCCTAGAACCGATGTTTTGGGTTTTAGATTCTCATACGCAATCGCTTTCAGTTATAAATGGTTCGGTTAATTTAGTTACATGAATTGATGGTTCGATTAACCACATACTTTAAATATTAGTGGATTCAAGTTAATTTCTAAATCTAAACATATCTTAAGTCAATATAATATTCGTCATACTTTTTAATTTAAAAGAAGAATAAAGAATAAGAGATTGATAGTGTTTTATTTATATAATAACATTGTTAAAAAAACTTTTTTTATATGGCATATTAATTTAGAAAAAGATACATATAAAGATTGATTTTAGTGTCGGTGTGATTTAGTTAATTCAATTATTCATACACATATAACCATAACCAAACCATTAAACTGATTATAAATTATTATTCATAACCATTCAGTTATTTCGGTTAATCGACAACTTTCAAGAGCTCACCTCTTCAACCAACAAAACTCATAAGTCACAACCCTAATCAAAATAATTACTACTAACCTCTTCATAAGTTTCTCCTTTGGCTCTAAGAAGAACAAGAAAAGCACTGATCAAAGCCTGATTACCATCTCTAAGCAACAATTCCAATGACCTTTCAGCCTCCTCTTCGCTCAAATCTACACAATCGAGCAAATTCTCCATCATCTGCACCAAAAACACACACACAATCATGCAATCGCATAATCAAATCACAAATCGCTGCAATAATCGCATCACTAAACAACTTCAAATTGCACCGACGAACCTCCGTTGTGGAGGAGCAAACAGGAAGGTGTAAATCTCGATGCGAGCAGTAAAACGGAGTTTTTGGAGGTAAAATGTTTGAATTATTCTTCCATTGACGGAATTTGAGTCGGATCTGAGGTGGTGGTGGTGGTGGCTTGTGGCGAATGCTGTGGTGGTTGAAGATGGAAGAAGTGCAAGGAGATGAGATCGCCATTAGTGATTCTTCTGCATCCTGTGAGTGAGTGTTTGAGTGTGAGAATTCGATTGGTTGAATGTGTTGGTGTGTAGGAGCATGATTGAAGTTTTTGTATCATCTGTCTTTATAGCATTTATGACGCCTCAACTGCAATTCTGCCAATCATAATATAATAGCACAGGTAACAAATTTTGAAATTTCTCCATGCTTTTTTTTTTGTTTTTTTTTTCATATTTTAAAGAGTAAATCAAATAACTATGTTCCTCTTAAGTCTACACTCTACATGCCATTTCATTACTAGCGTTAAACGGGTATTGTTTCTAGATTGACGGGTCTAACTTGACATAAAGTTTGTATTTTTTTGCAGGAACCCAAACATAATTGGAATCTGAAAAAAACGTGTCAGACATATAAACCTAACACAATATGAAAATAAGTTGACACGAATACGACGAGTTCAGATAGTATTTTGTTTGATTTATATTTTTCATACATTATTACTTCATATTACTAATTTACAACAAAAGATACATTTTTATATAGAACAGTTCAATTTTAGATACAAAATCATACGCCAATTTCTTTTTTTCATTTTAAATTTTGGAATAAAACACTCAGTCGAATTAATTTATTACATAATACATGTTAAAAAAATAAAATAAAAATTAAATGGGTTAAATGGATAACCCATAAACCCATTGTGTTGATACAAAAACAACTCATTAAGCTAATCGTGTTCACATGTTCGACCCGAAATTGACTCGAAGCCGTTTATATTAAATCCAAACCCATTAATTTTGTATTAGGTTCATGTCATGTAATAAATTCACATTCTCATATTTTATCATAACCACTTATAAATGTTTTTCACGTGTTTTACTTTTTTTTTTCCCTGAACCATCATTTCAACTTGCACTTAGCAATATCATCTTCTAAAGTTTTAAACATTTTTATCATACATTCACGTTCGTATCTACCGGTCTTGCTTAATAACATAATTTATGGACATTTTCGAAAATCTAGGGTTTTTGGACAATATTGTGATCTTTTAATGTTTTTGAACAAACTTTTAAAGTGTATTTGGACATTTTATAATACATCCATGATCAGTTTTAGTTGATGTTGCTTACGCACGTTCGTTTTTTATGTTCTAGCTACTTTAAAATGGGATCTTCCAGGGGTTTAAACATTCTTCTAACATTTATATGATTTGTAAATCCACTTAATCAAGGTTTTTTAGCCTGAAAATTGCTTTTACTATAGGTGGAACTTTATACTTTGGTATAATAATAACTTAAACTATGTGTAGTAGTTGTTTAGTTAAAATATCATTTGAATGTCATGTAGTTAAAAACCATTTCATTATAACCTCTTTTAAAGCAAGTGTAGTGGGTTAACTAGTGTTTAAAGCCATTAATGACCTAGCTCAAGTGATTAAGATAATGTACCCTAGGATGTCATAAAAATAAGTGAAAGTCTTGGGTTCAAGTCTTATCTATAACAATAATAAAAGGGGTTCCAGGTGAGCCAGGGTGTTTTCTCACCTAATATAAGTTTACTCTTGAGGATAGTCTTAAGTTTCATACTTGAGTAATGAAGATGATCGGATGGGAAATGACCCATCAATGATCCAATTAGCCGTTCAAAAATAAAAACTAGTGTTTGAAGCCTATATTGATACAATAATATAGGAAAAGTTGTGTTTGGCGTGTGTTAAGGGCTTAGAGCCCTATGAGTTTAGAGTCATTTTTAATTATTTTGTAATGGTGTTTGGAGCTCCACTTGTGTCCATGTCATTATGTTCGAAACCCTCAAAATATCCACTAATTATAGTCTTATAGTATTACCTGGAATGATAGTGTCTTGTAATAATAAGGTTGATGTTTCTTTTCAAGAGTCATACTATCTTACTACACAACAATCACATGTCAAATAACTATGGCTAATTACATACGAGTAAAAGCTAACAACTAACCAAGCTAGTCTAGACTTAGTTACTGGTGTATGTTTTGGACTATAGCTGTATATTCAAAATACATCCAACAACATGACATTAGTCTATCTTAGACTACACACTCTATACTCTTGTGAGGCTTGAAATGCTTTAGTTTTCCATTAAAGGTCTGGAACTGTCATTTGGGCGTATAGTTTTGCATTATCAAATGACTATGATTCGGTCCTGCGATTAGAAAATTAGGAGATAGAGGATGTCATCTACAATTCTACATTTAGGGGAAAAGTGTTTGGTCACATACATGAAAGACTTATGAGGGTTTGCTAATTTTCTTCACCCTCTTAATGAGTCATCTGAGTCATTTTTATATTCTTTCGAAAACTGTTCTGAAAACCTTTACGAAAATAAACATGGATTTACTTTATTAAAATTAGTCATATGGGGGTATTGATCCAAAATACAATATGGTAATTTACAATAACCAAACAACTACTATTCACATCTAATCTATTTTAGGTGACACAACTCTGTAATTTTAATTGACTAGTCATGCTACACAAAATACTACTTGGTGCGATCAATGTAAATCTTAACTCATCATACTAACCAACATTATATGGTTTGTCCACTAGAAGCTCACGACTTAGTTTTCATTACACGTATGGAGGCTTCTCTAAAGGCCGCATCTTAAAATTTTTTCCACATGAGCATTCTTAACTATGAAATTCTCTCGTTCACATCTAATACGCTCAAAACATGTTGATGATATTTTAATATCCAAACTTCTATTCAAATTTTTTTTATACCTCTGAACTCTATGCATATTGTTTAGTGGCAAGTGTAGTCATATAACTGAAGATACTGAACCATGCAGGTTTAAATGTGCATCAACAATTTGCCAATCTCCAAATCTCTCTTTATTTTTAAAGAATCCACATGTTTGAATCATTTTTTAATGTGACAAGATATGGTAAATCACCTTTTGATCGAGCAAGAATGAGAAGTATATTGAGGAAAGAACTCGAGCATGAGAAGGATATGCATCAGACAAGGAAACCTTGCTGTTAATGTGTTCTTGGGCTTAAGCAATTTGCACCAACATAAACCACTCGGTCTTGGTTTCAGTTGAACAAGTGCTATCTTGAAGAAAGATGCTATCTCAAACATTGATACGACTCGGGAAACCATCTAGCCAATATCCAATACTTGATTTCCACAACAAGTGCAAAGATATAGTAGCACGGAAGATGCAATAATGCAACCACTAGGTACCTGCACTTGTCATGTAACAAATAGAGTAAGATATACTCTTTATGTTCAGTTCAACATGAAATTTTTACGAAAAGGAAAGAATTGCAACTAGTTTCACATGACATCTTATGGTTTAGGCCATGACACATTTTCATTATGTGTCGCCTTGAGGAGATGAATATCAGGAAAAATATTAACGGGGCTCACAAAATTCTAAATTGAGAATGGATAACAGATAGGCTTTTTTGGGGTAATTTAGGCTGTTTTAGGTTGATTCCAGTTTTGTTTAGAGCTAATGTAATTGTTTCAGACATGTTTAGACGAGCACAGGGCATGTTTTGATGTATGATGTCTCAGCATTTTAAAAAATCGCTTATATAACATGACATAATAGCATTCTTGTAACACTGCTAATATTCAGATGTTTGAGAATACATACCATAATGGAGCATATTGCATGGATAAGTCGAGAAACGGGTATGGCCACCTGGAAGTAAGATAAATGTGGTATATGACGGTTTGACATAAAATTATGTCAAAAATGCAGATATGAGAAGGTTAACATACCAAGTTTCAACGCAGGCATGGACAATCCAATTAAAGATCACATAAAAGGCGGTAAGGAAGATAAAGTATGAAATTCTGAACCATGGGAAACGCTGAAACAAGTGTTTCAAAGAAGAAGAAAAACACTAGTTAGCACAAGTTAAACATAAGTAGACAAAAGAAAATAAATGGTAGAGAAATTTACCAGGCTATTCAAGGCTGTTTCCCCAAGAAGGAAAACAAGATTAAGTGAATGTGCAAGAACTGTCAACTGGCATGATGACGGAAAAAAAAATCTTTAAACAAGAGAAGGAAAATGCAGTAATCAAAGTATCAAACTAAAACACATGCACAAAGACTATGCAACAAGATGATGCTTTCATATATGCTAAAGTGCAAGAAGGCTCCTTTGTATAGAAAAACTTGGTCTACATATGATGTCTGGTTTGCCGTAAGAAAGTTACAGTGTTTGGTTTGATCAGTAGCTTAAGTATATTATTTTGTTGAATTATTGAAATACCTTTCAACAAAAAACAAATTAAAGGAACCTTGTAGACCCAAATAAATATCATCAGTTTGTTTGTAATACTAATGATGGGCAACAAGGTAAATTTGACTTGGAATATTTCTAGAAACATTAATTTTGCAATTTCCTAGGACATCCTGAAATGGCATGTATTGCAATTTACAGTAGATAGTGCAAGTATAAATTTGAGGTATCATCTCATTCGCGACAAATGTAATGTAACACTTATGTTTTATGTTTTTGTGTGTATTTGTTTGTAAGGAACAATGTGTTGCTTGCTCGTTTATCAGTCGAATCAAAAGATGTTAATAAAACTATGGAAAATTAAGGAAAAGAGAAATGTAGAAACTGTAAGTCATTTATTTGAAACCTTAGCCTTGTTAAAGTCAGGTAGTCAACACATCTTTATCCGCGAACTAGGTTCTTCAAGTCAATCAAATTTTAAACCAATCAAGCTTTTAAAAACTGTTTTTGATTTCTCTTGAAAACATTTGAAGAACAAGGTTCTTCTATCGACAAGTGTAGTACAAACCAAATTTTAAGTTTTGACAAAGAATAGCCAAGTAGTGTATAATCAAGTGACATGAAAATTGAAATTATTGATGATGGTAGAAAGTGCAAGTGCTCACAAAATTCATTGGATATTCATTGATGGTAAGAAATGGGACGATCACAAACCAATAAACAGAATCTGTTAGCATCGTCGCCCCAGCAATCATCTGTGTACAACAAACAAGTAAATTATAAGCTAAAACGCAAGAAATTCAATTGTAGATTACACATGTATTCATTAAATATATCATCTTTATAATTTTTCTCATAACAATATTAACAAACTATAGAAACACAGGGAGTGGCATATTTTCTTTAAAAGAAATTCAAAGATATAAGATGGTTGATGTACCTGGAAAAGAATCTGAAATACATAGCCCCAAAAGGCAGCACTTTTCAAGAAACAACTTCCACCCTTTTGATTTGATGCATTCTCCAGATCCTCATGATTAAGAGGCTCATAAATTGCTTGTTGTGCATCTACATCTAAGCTATGTGCAGTAGATATCTTATGCTGCCACAACATCCCATAGGCTGAAAACAGTGACCCGAACTGCAACAGAACTTGAGAACATTTGTAAGTTCAAATAGGTTAAAATTCATGCCACGGGTATGAGCTTCGTGCAAATTGAAGAACAAAGTGCATAATTTTTAAAGTGAATCAGTCTGTATGATATAATTACAGAAGTGTAACACGATTAAATGAAACAAGAGCTTGGGGAAGAAAAAGACATACCGCAAAATAGAAAATAACCAGAGTAAAGGTCCACCTAGACAAACAAACAAATAAAAATCACAAACTTACAGTACAGGAATGCATACATTTGGGGATGCCATATCGCCACTATCATATGCATTCAGCAAATATATATAGCAACTTACTGAGTATAATAGTAAAATAAGTCAGTGCCAACTACAACAACATCAGCAGTGCAAGCGGAAAAAAGCAAACAAAATGCAATGATTCGGTAAGCCAGTAACCAAGCAGGATGTATCTCCTTGGCACATGGCATCCATGCTTTACGATCATACAATAACCAATCCCTTTCTAGTCGAGTTGTCTCTTTGTAAGTTTTTGAATTGTGTGGAACTTCATATATCCAAATAAGAAATGATGCTATAGCCATTGAACCAAACACACATATTGAACAGAGTAAGAACTTCCAGTTCATCCAGTAATCCAGGCTAGTAGTATCATTAGGAACCACCATCCTGTAAAACCACACAAAGGTATGTTAAAGTTTGCATAATGCTTAAGAACTTCTGGGAACAATCTTACAAACAAATTGTACATGAGCCTAAACTCCTGATATTCATTTTGAAGTGATCATTTCAATTTGATGAATCAAAATCATTTGATAGTTTGATTAAAGTCAGGGATGAGCAGGTAATTTTACATTTATGTAAATCATTAGTTTTGTTACAACAACTTATCTACATTTCTATATTAGAGAACTATATTCACAATAACTTTTACCCAAACTCTCAAAACCTGATTATTGTGACTGATTAAACACATATCCAAACACCCTGAAGAAGGTGGCTCTCACTGTAATTACACATCATATTTTTATAAAACTTCAGATTCCAATAAAGAAGACATTATCTACTATCTTCATCCAACCATTGATTTCTAGTTTAAACAGATTTCAAAAAGAGCATCATACTACCAAACATTTATTGCCAAATTGACAAATGAACAAACACAGGCTGGCATATCATATAACCCAATCAATCAGTCCCTAAGTTCGATCACCTCTAGATCAATATCCAACTGCAAGCATACATCAAAACCAGTGAAAAACTCACATAGAAACCAAAGCAAACTGATGAACATCACTTTCTAAAAGCTATCAACAACGTAATCCAGTTGAAATCGTACATCGAAACCTATGAAAACTCTAATAAACAGACGAACGATAGTTTTTACGAGCTAATGAATCAAAATACATAAAAACTAGCTGAAATCATACACTGAAACCAGTAGATAACTCTCATAGAGATCGAAACAAACAGACAAAAGGCAATCTCTATAATCAATCAATCAATCAATCTATCAATCAATGAAGAGATGCAGATGAAATGATTTGCGATTCAGAAGTACAAGTGTGAAAATGTCAGATCAAATTACCTTTTTCTTCAGATTCTATAAACGGTGGGGAAGATCGAAGATGTTAATGTGTGGAATCTGATATCATGATTCTTTGTTTGTGACAATGAGTGGACTCGTGGACGCATTTGATTTGAAGTATTTTGAACCAGTCCTTATAATATTAATTTATGGAGGCACGTGGTTGGTGACACTTGTTATATTACATAAAATAATATTTTTAGTTTCCAAAACTTTGTTGTGTTACTTTATTATGAAGAAAAGTTGTTATTAACTGTTTCCATTTTAAATTAGAAATACTATGCATTTTAAACGAAGAAAACATATATAGTAGCGTTGTGGTGGTATCGTACGCGACGTTATAATTTATAGGTTATAATATTCTGACTCGTTTTTTAACTAAATTAATATTAAGGGAGAGTTACTCGAACTTATATTTACTGACTCGTTTTTTTAACTAAATTAATGTTAAGGGAGAGCTACTTGAATTTATA
>BJCM01006275.1:2649-13270 GCA_018326385.1 Flaveria bidentis | reverse complement strand
AGTACTAGGAGTAGTTGTCATTGCCGATGATATTTGTGTAAAGATTCCATTGTCATAAGAGAAAGTATTTGTTAAACATTTGTAATCCCAAAAAGGTTTGTTATTAACTGTAAAATGTTAGGTTGGTTTAATTTGGAATAGTATCTGCATGTTGATAGCGTTGACTTTAATCTTTGTGGTCAAGCAATGACACTGTGTTAATGTTACATCAACATCACACGTTAAACAGAAGGGATTCACACACACAACAACTTCAGTTGCATAACAGACCAGACGCACAACTCAACACTCCATTCGCACGAATCAACCCTCATTCGTACGAATCAGCTTCATTCGTACGATTGAGCCTTCATTCGCACGATTGGTATTCAGTCGTACCACGCAACACCCAATCGCACGACTTAACCCCCATACGCACGAATCAACCTTCATTCATACGAATTAGCTTCATTCGTACGACTGAACCTCCATTCGTACGACTGGCACTCAGTCGTGGGTTACACGCACAATTGCATACATTCATTCGATCGCATGACTCAATCGTACACAACATTGATCCGCATTGACTCAATCACACACATTCATTCGATCGCACGACTCAGTCGCATGACATCCCCAGTCGCATGACTCAGTCGCCCGAATGACACAGTCGCATGACTCAGTTGCAGGACTCACCCAGTCGCACGGCTCAGTCGCATAACAGACCCAGTCGCCTGAACTGCAGGTTCGCGACTGCTGAAGTGCAGGGCGGCCTTCGACCGCCCCGAGCACGGGTTTTACATAACAAGGACTTCGAGAAACACACTACAAACACACACAAACAAGAAGCACACACCGAAAGACATCACACGCACTCACACGACCTCTTATGTTCGAGTTGACCCGAACACCCGAAACCCTAGAAATGGACAGTAGTAATACGAGCAAGAAAGGGATAACCAAGGTCGTCTACCTGGAAGGATGGAGTAGACTAAGTTGTAGATGAAGTCTAGACGACGAAAACGTGACCAAATGGGACGTTTTTGGTGCAAAGATGAAGATGTAAGGTGAAGAAGAAGAATGAAGAAGAAGTGACGAAGATGAAGAAGAATGGTTGGGAATGGGGTTTTTATACCCATCCCAAGTTTGCAAAATATCAATTTTAGTCCCTACACTTAGCCCCGAGTTCTCAAAGTTTGTTTCGGTTGAAAACGACTTAATTAGGCCAATTATATTTATAATGAAGATGTAATTAATGTTATTCGTATCTTTAAAATGGTTTTATTAGTGACAATAATACTATATAAAACGATATATTTAGTGATAAGGGTGATGAAACTTGTAGAAGTTTTAGATTCAGCACACGTTCACGAAGAAAGCACAAGCACAAGGATAATAAAGCAAGTATGATCTCCACACCAGGAGTTCATGAAGAAGAGGAAGAACGATCAAGGAAAAGTTAACGGATAATCACGTTGATTGACGGATCTTAAGGTGACGGATGTCACACATATCATCCTCACCGCCAACATAAGCCTCGCCTCTGTCATAATTTCCACTTAGAAAACCTAATACCCACATCAAGAGTTACCTAATTAGGGATTGAAGAAGGAGCTCTAAATTAGAGTAGTAATTTGACGGTAGTGTTCTGATGGAGAAGAAAGGTTGGAGGTGGAGGTGAATCAGCGGTGACTGGTAAAATGCGATGATGATGGTAGATAATGGCCGATGATAATGATGCAATTGATCTGGGTTTATACAAGAGAGTTAGTGGAAATGGTTCAATGGCTGATGGTGATGGTGGGGGCTGGTGATTGGTGGTTGGTTGGAAACTAGGGTTAACTAGGGAAAGGGAAGGGGGAGATGATATGACGATGGCGATGATGATGGTGGTGGTGGTAGCGGCTTGTGTTGGTGTAACAAAAAGTCAAAGATGGGCGGTGGAGATGGATTGCAGTGACGTGAGGGTATCGGAGTTGCTCCGATGGCGATGATGGTGGTGGTGGTAGCCTTAGTGATGACAGAGAGGTTGCAAAGAACTTTTGTTTTATATATTTTGTGTATTAATTAGAATTAATTATATAACCAGCCAATCAAATAAAAATGTTACATAACTAGTCCCTTAGATATGAAAAGACTGGAATACCCATGAACTTAATAGAAAAAATAACACCTGCTAGTCTTAATATCACTCGTTACAGAATTATAAACACAATACCTCAACTTGTTACATAGAAATTTTCGTACCCAAACTTGTAATTTTTAATAAACCACAGGGGACTATTTATGTAATTAACTCTTTCTTTATTAGTTATTTCTTTAAATAATTAATCAATTATTATTTTTCTAAATAATTAACATTATTATGTTAATTCCTATTTTGTGAATTATAATGTGTAACGATTAGACATTATATTTTTGTTGTTGTTCAAAGTATAACTCTTTAAATCATACCTAGATAGCAACGTTCATATTATCATGCACATACATTGTTTAACCTCGACAATACTAGTTATATCACAAGCAATACTCTGACGATACTAGTAATGTTCCAAGTAATACTACAATGATACTAGGTATCTTCCAACTGATATTATGATATTAACATGCTTATACGTTGTTTAAATTATTAACAGTAGTTTCGAAGCAAAACTCGAACTCACTTAGTAAAACTGTCCTTTTAACGTATAATAAGTTGCCTAAGTATTCACAAGAGTTATCATCTCATTGGCAAGAATTAAAAGATTACTGGCATCATGAAGACTGACATCTTAGTCATGAGACATATTTGTTTCCATAACTTGAATAATTTGAATCTATCTGGTTGTTATTAAAATGAATGTGAATATGTCTGGTTGTTATTTCAATGAATGTTCAGCTTAAGATTTATACATGACTTATGATTTACCAACAATAAGGTCTCTAGATTCAAAACCTTACATTATCTTATAGACTTCTTGTAAGTCGATCACACCCTTCAAAAGGATACGGACACACCAAAGTGTTATAGTTAAGCATAAGTACAAAAGGACTCATCCATGTGTTCCAGATAAAGAAACGACACGTTCAAATGCTCTAACAACCAAGAATCTTCGAAACAAAATTCTTTTCGATTTTACAAAAAACTTGTCTTCACTTTTCCTTCCTTCCAAACGACACGAGTTGATCTTCCGTCGTCGGAGTTGGAGACAGTAATCCCAAATGGGCGAACAAAATAAACCCAATCGGAGAAGCTATTCGATTTTCGAAATTCCGTCGAACTTCATCGAATCATTTGGTCTGATTTCATCCTCTGAAGTTACTACTACAACCACCGGAGATACTTCAGACGAAAGAGAGGCGGTGGAGGAGAAGAACACCACCGAGAGATGGACGTGTAATACCTGTAATCACAGTTTTCATTCACTTCACGACCAACGGTCTCACTTCAAGTCCGATTTTCATCGATTCAATGTAATAACTTCGCTTAACCTAACTCAATTGAATCAATTTTGTTCATGTTATTGTTTTTACTTTATGACTTTAGCTTTTGATAAATACTATCCAATGACCTCCGAACATAATTTATGTCAAAACATAAATGAACTCGAATTTACACGCATGAAATTAGCTTTTTGAAGTATAACCTTTAGAAACTCAAGAGGGGTTAAAAGTGACATATTTTAGAGTTTTAGAAAGAACATAAGAGTAAAAAGTGTCGATTCAAGAAACTTGAGTGGTTTCTGGCTGGTGGCAAATGTCACCGACATTTGTAATTGTGTATAAGTATTATGCCTGTTTCTTTACATGAATTTGTAACTCAAATTGCAGCTTCAATGCCTTTTCTCAGATATCTCTATGTGTTCATATACGTAATAACAACTCTTTGGTCCTATTTAGATATATGCATGCATTTCTTTGTTTTGGGGGTAGTACTAGTAAGGGTTTCATATATTTTATTCGAAATGTTGTGAAAAAATTTAGCAAGACCATGATGAACAACAAATACTTTATTCTAGTAAAAATCACTCTTTATAAATATTTAAGTTTTTGTTGATGAGATGATGGAATATAGAGGTTTGTGGTAAGGCCTGACTTGGTAGTAGAAGGCATAAGAACAAAACTGCTATACACATATATAAAGATAGACTAATCAATGTCAAGGAACTTGACCAACGGTTAAGTTTTTAGTTTTTGCTAAGGCGTTAGTGAATACAAATGGTTGTTAGTAAAAATGACCATTCTACTCCAAAATGTTGAACTTTGGTTGTTAGGTGACTAATAATTCATTGTAATATTTCTGTGCCATAATTTATATTTTTCTGGCCATTGTCTGTTTACTCTCTGGCATATTATCTCAGATAAAGCTAAGCATTGCAGGAAAGGATATTATCAAGGAGGATGAATTTGATGAATGGAGTTCCAATTTATTAGTTAAAGATCATTATATTGAATCAAGCATATCGTGTTCAGAAGACGAAGATAACAGAGAATTTGGTGGCCATAGTGGTCCTACTAAGGGACTGTTAGTGAGTACAAAACAGAAAGTTCTTGTACGTCTACCAAATGGAGAAATGATTTCATTCTGGAAGTGTTTGCTTTTAGGTGACTATGAGAAAATTCTTTTTGAACATGATTTATCTGGATCCATGAAGGATGATGATACTTCATTTGTGTCAATGAAAGAAGTGATTGAGAAATTGCTTTATGTGATAAATGAACCTAGGAACAATACGTGTTTGAGAGTCATGTTGCTGGCTAGTGGTGGCCATTTTGCTGGTTGTGTCTTCGATGGAAACTTTGTTGTCACCCACAAAACATTCCACAGGTTTGTCCTTTTCTTAAATGTTATATTTTAGGTGCATTTTGTGTGCAACTTGAATTTTTTTCCCAAAAAAAGTCATTTAGGACCAGCACAAATATCTACTTCTTCACATCCATAACTAGTATAATACTCATGTGTTGCTTGGGACATTTTCTGCTAAAAACAGTTCTATAGCATACTTGCAATTTAAGAAACATGTATTAACATAATTATAAAAACTTCAAATTCAGTAATATTATACTGATATAGAAGTAATGAAAGTGTACCATAATAAAATCGTAATAAAAATAACATTATGAGGGAACTTTTGGATAATTTTTGGTCATATGATGAGTTTGAGATATAAAAACAAACGA
The DNA here is from genome assembly GCA_018326385.1 of Flaveria bidentis. Taxonomy (NCBI): domain Eukaryota; kingdom Viridiplantae; phylum Streptophyta; class Magnoliopsida; order Asterales; family Asteraceae; genus Flaveria; species Flaveria bidentis. The sequence goes on along the minus strand of BJCM01006275.1, from coordinate 8,131 downwards.
ATGGACCCATTTGGGTGTCCATAAGTAAAGGGGTTGAAATTGTAGCCTCTCAACACCACCACAATTTTAAAGTACTAAATAATTATATATGTTTATTACTTAGTTAGAAATTTATATATAAGTGGTAGCTAATGATTTTTTTTCCCGTTCTCCATTTCAAACTAACAAGTCATCCTTCACATTAAATGGTGAATACTGAATTGATTAATTATTGAATAATGCATTACAATATATAGAGAATGGAATGTAAATCCTAGATACCTAATAGGCCTATGGGTTCATACTAATAAACCTAATATCCAATATTCTCCTGTAATTGTAGCTGGAGTAAATCGCATGCTAAGACTGGAAAACATAAAAATACAATAATAGTAAGATAAACATGCTTCGATCGACTCAAAATTTTAAACTTTTGCCAACATATTCATATTATGTTGGATGTTGCCATTCATGCTTTGTTTGATTTTGCTATCTATAGTTTGGTTGATTGTGCCAGCCATAGTCTTCATTAAAAAATTTGCATAGCAAGGGACCATAGTCCCGATCCTTAAAAGCAGGTGGCTGTGGAGTTGAATATGACATGATTAGCTTATAAGCCATTGATCTGCAAGGAAATATGACCAATTTTGTGGGATGCTAGCATGCGGTGTCTCTTGGATCTCTAGATCAAGAGATGGGATGCGTAAATCTAAAAAAAAAAGTCTCTTAGATCAAGAGATGAGATCTGTAGATGAAAAAGGAAAATAATTTAGTTTGAGATCGATTGTCTTGCACCATGGTCTTTAATGCAACTAAAACACTAATAAATAAGTAAAAAATCAAAAGAAGTGGCTGCTTTTCAGTGAAGGCTAGTTGGGTTACAACAGTTCGTATGGTGGCAGTGATGAGACTTAAGTACATCTCAATTGATAATTTTTTTTAGATAAGTGGCTTAAGTCTTTAATTGATAACGAAGCTTTATTCCATAAAATCTAGAAAATAGAAAAAGAAACAAAGTAGAAGACGGAGATGGGACAGGGCAGCAACGACGATATCGGCCACACGCTGCCTGGTCTAGGGTTTGAATTGGTGGCGAATGCCACTAAATAACCTTTGTCTGATACCATACTAAACAATAAAGTACTGAATTGATTCATTACTAATTGATGCATTACAATATATAAAGAATGAATGCAAATTCTAGATAGTTAATGGGCCCGTGCACTCATACGAATAAACCTAATATGCAATACTTCATTGTCACAGTTCTTCTGAAATTTTGTATGCACGAGATCAATTAATATGATATAAAGGCAATAAGCCAATAAGCTTTAAATGCAATTCTAGTTCTATTAGTTTCACTTCTACTTTGAAATCTTTGTTACATGACTTCTGCCCTGCTGCCTCTCAAACTACAATAGGGTCAGTTGGGCAAAATGCTAAATGCTACTTTTTCATGTAGATATGTAGTAAGGGCAAAAGCTGGTAAAAAGCAATCATCAAAAGATGCTGGTGGAAAAGTTGCACATTCTGCAGGAGCTTCAATTCGTCGGCACAACGAACTTGCATTAACTAAGGTATATTTTAGCTTAATAATTAAAAAATCGAACTACATTCTTATCAATCCCGATTTTGGAAAATGGGTTTTGAACTTTACAATCAAAAGTCAGACAAGTAGAAGAGCAATGATGAAATATATGGCCTTGTAATTGCATAGATGTTCATGTCTTCATGATACAAAAGGCTGCATTTGCCAAAAGCTTCCATTTATGTTCTTGCATACTTAATCAGTTTCAATTCTGTTCTTCTCGTGATGTTGTGCTTTGTAATATCATAAGTACATCTGCATCAAAAATATGTAATGATATGTTACATCCTTGTTTTTCACATTACATTAGGAAAAACTTATCTTAGTTGCATTTTTGTTATTTCTGGTTGCTTTATTTTCTCGACTAATTCTCCCTTAACAATTAGGATATTCGTGAATTGCTCACTACATGGAAGCCTTATTTTGATCTATCTGCTTGTATTTTCGTTCATGCTCCCTCACACAACCGCAAACTGCTATTTGATGGTGAAAAGCCATGCTTCAGATGCCAGAACAATGTTATCAGACACATCCCATTAACCGTTCAAAGGCCAACATTCCTGGAAGCTCAGCGGTTGTATAAAATATTGACACAAATCTCTATTGAACCAGATGAAGAAATATTAACTATTGTTAAAGAAGTTTCGACAAGTACCCTAGGCAAAGAAAACACAGATAATAAACTGAAAACTGATAATCTTTCTGAAGATGGTCCTGTTAGAAATGTGCAAAGAGTTCATATGTCATTACCTTTACACGAAGCAGCAAAAGCTGGAAATGCAGAGGAAGTTCTAGAACTACTAGAACAAGGTTTTGATCCGTGTGTAATAGATGAAAGGGGACGAACTGCTTATAGGCTCGCAGCTGGAAAAGAAGTTAGGAATACATTTAGACGTTTTATGGCATTGAACCTGGATAAATGGGACTGGCAAGCTGCCAAAGTGCCCAGCCCGTTAACAAAAGAAATGGAAGAATCTCAGAATGCTAAGCAGGTATCTTCTGCAGTTTATAGTTTTGTGCATTTTTGTAGATACTTGATCGAGTAGTATGAAATTGCCGCATGTAGAGGTGGCTACATTGGCTGGGTGGGTATTGTAATGGGTCAAATATGTCTGCCAGGTTTGGTTGGCCCGTAAACTTTTGTCCTCCCTTTTTAATATTTTATTAGATAATTTGTGTCTTAGTTATGACTTATGACTACAAAAACAAAGTTTTATACAAATCTAATCTGAATATTTAAATAGAACAATTTAGGTGGTTGCACGCATTCTTTATTGACTTGGGCTAACCCCATTCCTTTCTAGCTAATTTTTATTTGACACATTTGAAATAAAGCACAACCCGGATCGACCAAATCGTAAGTAAAATGGGTTCCTAATCGCCACCTCTAGGTACATGGCATGGTAACTAATAGGCACCTAAAAGGCTATAATGTGTTGCATCATTTTTTCTCATTTTGGCATCTAGAAGGCTATAATGTATTCAGTTCTCTAATAATGTCTATAATCAAATATCATGATTATGAAACTGGTTCTAGTTAAATTAACTTTATATGATTGTTTTGAAGGCAAATAAAGATGCTAAAAGGAAAGCAAGATCCAAACAGCTAAAGCTGCTACGCAAAGCTACAAAAAAGAAGGCTAAGGTGTTTCTTTTATTTCTTTATTTCTAACAAGAAATTTGATAATGGGTTCTTCTTTGAAATCCTTTCTCTTTTCACTATTTCTTAAGAAAATATAAACCGAAATGACCCTTTTTTATATAAACAGGTTGAAATTGTCACCTCCGTTTTTAAATGATCATTTGATACCCATTTGAAGTTTCTCTATGCACACCAACACCAAAATTACCATGGAAGGTGTATTCAGCATTTCAACTTATTAGTTATTACATATAACTTGTACTATGGTCGCATAACAAATGCTGTATTCTCTACTTTGAACTGTTCCATGAAATTGCAAATAAAACATCAGAAAGTTTTCTATAACAATTACTTAATTCTTGATTTTATTATCTAAGGCCATTTAAGAAATATTACTACTAGTATAACATTCTTTTCTAATTATATGTCAAGTCTTTCACTTAACATGGGATGGAGAAACCATAAAATTTGTACTCAAATTTAATTTGTAGGAAGACCTACCTTGCAGTCATCAACGATCTCACTGGAATTCCAGTAGGGTTGCCGGAGGTTTGATTTTGGTCATTGGGAGCCTGATGGTGGTCATGTTTGGTCAATTGGTCAAAGGTAGGTGGTGCTTAGCAAAACTTCATTGTTTGTCCTTCTGCAATTTGACTCAAAACACATTCTAAACTTTTTGGCATTGTGAATGCTATAATTTTGGAACGTGTTATTCTTTGAAGGTTTTCTGGGTCTAAAAAAGCCTCAAGCACCTTACATTTTGGTCTCTTATCATTGCAGGAAGAAACCACAAGAATGCAAGATGAATACACACTACATTTGAGAGTTTACATCATTACTCATCTAAGTGTGGTGGTGTATAAAGTCATTTTGATGGTGTACAAATTAGTGCTACATCTGAGAGTTTACAAGCAGCCATTCAATGTACATAAGGTACTTTGAGTATAGTTGAGTTAGCTTTGACCAACTATTTATTAGAATGTAACTCACACATCCTTTAAAAACTTACTCTTAAATCTGCACCGATGTTCACAATCAGGATAGAACCTTTACCCATTTGAGAAAATTCTTTACTACACATTAATATCTGTAGGCTACAAACAATCATCTAAAATTTCAAAATTTCCCTCAATTAGTTATATATTCAAATTTCAAGGTTCAAACTTCCATTCTCAAACAACTATAAATAAAGCCCTACTCTGTGATTTTCACACTTTCAAGCAATCTTTTTGTCAAAAATTTCTTAAACATCATGAATCCAACCATGAATTCATTTTACAGTTGTTAACGAAATCCAATATCCTAAACCATATCAAAACTTTGGTCATTCCCAGTTCCATGGATACTTGAACCAGTAGCTCCCAAATTATGTGTTTTCCCAAGTTCTTGCAATTCATAAATCTTGGCCTCTACCAATTCAGTAAACCTGGATCCTCCCGGTTTCTAGTTATCACTGACTCTGACAAAATCGACCTCCTAAACATCTACGTTGACACCCATAGTGTGTAGTGCGGATGAATTTGCATCTTACAAGTTAAGACCACCAAAAGAAGGGTAAACCAGTTGCGTCCTCAAGATCACAAAAGAGACAAGCATGGCCAAGTGAGAAAGAAGAACTACTTACAAAGGCATGGTTACACGTTTCAAAACATCGTGTTAAAATTAACTCTTAAAAGAGCATTTGACTTATAGAGGCTGAACCATGCATACTTTATAAGGGTGGCAATGTGGTAAGAACAATGGACAAGCATCGTTCTCATTGGCATATGATAAAACAAAGCATCATCTACATTCAACTGCAGGCATAAAAATAGTGGTTGATTTGATGACCAATTGCTTTGATGTGTGTATGTGATGTACTAACCATTGCAAAGTAAAGGGAAGGTACTATTCTATGTACATCGTGTTTGGGTCAATATCAAAGGTGAGATGAATAGGGTTGCAAACGAGCGAGTCGAACCGAGCTAGGATGGGTTTGAGCTCGAGCTTGAAGCTTATTGAGCCGAGCTTAGCCGACTCGAAAATTTTAACGAGCTCAAGATACCGGCTCGAGTTCGAATCGTGAAAAGCTCGAGCTAGCTCATGGCTCGTTCGAGCCGTCTTGTTTGAGGCGGCTCGATTAAAGTTCTTTTTTAACTTTTCATATTAATTTATATGAAAACACAAAAAATATATATTAGGGTTTTTATATTTTGTTGAGTACTCTGTACTTATGAGAACAAATATCATTATTTTGAATATAAACATTTTATTATCAAGTTATATATATTTTT
>BJCM01006256.1:0-10958 GCA_018326385.1 Flaveria bidentis | reverse complement strand
ACTTGCATGAGTTGGTGAAAAGGTCCATGCTTTTGGTAACTGTACATTGAGGTCTTGAGTTTGTAACTTCCTACTTCATATACTTTATCCTTTTTGTAATAGATAAGGATCTGAGCTATGGCTTGCCATAGTCACTAGTCAAAAGACAATCTGCCTTTTGACTGTACAATTGATTTTGTTTGTGTCTAGTCAATTGTATCCAGCTGGCTTTCATAGTATAGCCGACTGTAGGATGTAGTATAAGTATCTCATGTTCTTGTATCTTTCCTTTATGCTTTGTAACACTTGTAATAGAACATAAAGAAAGCAATATACTGCATTCTTGAAAACCATACACTTGTGTTCTTATGTTCTGTCTCTTACATTACTTGTGTTCTCAGTGTCTTTCTTGTTGTTAATTCAGTTTACTATTTGATTAAAGTTTGGTTAATCTCATATTTGTGTTGTTGTGTTGTAAGTGACCCCCTTCTACGGTCCTGCATTAAGACTCTCACTTTGACTGAGTTGTATAGTATTCTAAGTGGATACCAGATGGAGATGAACATGCAAGGTTAATCTGGTAACTCCAGCAATCAAATGAGTTCAGCCTTGCATGTGATTGAAAGGGTTAACATAGAACCTCAACAACATCTTATATGCTACCCTAACAACTCACAAAAAGGTCCTTTAATCACCTTCCTAGAGACACCAAGAGAAAGCTACACTCAAGGAAGCCCATTGCAAGAAGTTCTTCACAAGCCTTTGTGTTTTCTAATGATAGTTTTGGAAACTTTCTTTTCACCCTTGAAGACCTAGACTGTATCCGTCCAGAAGATCTGGAGTACATGGAAATAGAGAAGCAGATGGCTCTTCTCACTCATAGAGGCAAGAAGTTCTATAAAAGGACAGTAAAGAAGTTTCCAAGCAGTACAGATAGTGGGAATTTGGGCTAGATAAAAGCAAAGTCAAATGTTATAACTATGACCTTATGGGCCACTTTGCTAGGGAGGGCAAGGCACCAAGAACAAATGGTGGCCAAGCACAATCCAGACCAAACTACTATGATAAAGCCACCCAGAATGAGTAGCCAAAGCACCAATCTGTAGTTACTGTTGAAGAAGGAGGCTTTGACTAGAGCTTTCAGGTGGAAGATGCATCTCCAAACCAAACATTGATGGCTGACCATGATGAAGCAAAGGTATTGGAACATCTCTATGCACCTAAATGTATTGCTAAGGTCCTACAACTTAAAAATGAGATCTGATCTTGAATCCTTGAATATCTTAAAATCTGATTTCAAAAAGGTAGAAAATGACTATAAATTAAAGATAGAGGAGTTAGAGAAAACCGTTTTAGTTTTAAACATGAGCACATCAATTATAGGACTCAGATTAAAGATCTCATAACCAAGTTGACTGAATGTCAGGCTGAGCTTGTGATTAGCAAAGCCAGGGCAGAAAAATGTGTTCTTGAAAAAGAGACCTTCAAGAACATCATATCCCCATCCTTGCATGCAAAAGTTTGTTATCAGAATAAGCAGGGACTAGGATCTAGTGAGATAGCTCTTCCATACACAATCTTATCTGTACGATCTCCTAGGTGTGGAACTTGTGAAGATGAGCTTCCACTCATAGACCCCTTGACTAAAGAGGATGAAGAAGTGATAGTGAAGAATGCCTATGAGAAGAGTGAAGAAGAGGATTCTAAGAAGGGTTACTATCCTTATGAGGAGAGCTAAAAGACTATGATGACCAAGTCTATGAGAAACAACTTGATTAGAAAAAGCAAGAGAAAAGCAAAGAAGGCTCAAGAGATCAAGACCACTTTTGACTCTAAGCAGAAACAAGTCTTTATCTTTGTAGAGTTTGAAGTGCTTAAGACTGAAGACATCAACCTAAACTCTAGTACCAAGAGTTCTGGTTTATGTTCAAATCATCTTAGCAAAGAAGAAAACTAATCAGCTGTGTACCACTACTACACAGCCTGAACCATGCAACTCCAAGAGCATTTCTCACCCTAAAAGAACCGTCTCAGCACCTACAAAGATGAAGATGGAGATGGAAAGTGATCAAAATAAGCCTTGTTCTCAAAAGTAGGCTCTTAGGAAGAAGAAAATGGTGTCTGTTATGTGTGGTAGTACTTCTCATCATGCTAAGGATTGTGTCTACAATCTAAGAGGTACTCTCCATATGACCAAGGAAGAGACTTCTAAGAGTTCCAAGAAGAAACTAGCTTTGGAAGGAAAATCTGTTTCCTTCGGAAGCTCCAAAATGAAGATGAAGGCAAGTGGAAAATTACCATTGGAAGAAAATTTGGTCTAGGAAGAAACGATTACTTTTGAAGTACTAAAGCCTGCTATAGTGCTAGCAAGATCTTCCGAAGGTGCAGTCATCAAAACTTCCAAAGTCCTCAAAGCTTCCAAAGTGTTGAAGGTCAAGTTTAAACTTCCAAAGGTGGTGTGGAAAACAAAGAAAGACAAAATGACTAAAAGTTCTCCAACAATAACAACAAAAGATCCTCAAATCCCAACTATAGGATCTATTACTGTTTCATTACCTTTAACTTCTTTTGATGAGCCCAAGACCAATAAGGCTTGGGTTTCCAAATGTAACTAATCATTTTCTTTATGCAGGAACAACTCAGGACAAACAAGAATCTTTGGATCATTGATAGTGGTTGTTCCGAACACATGACAGGAAATAGGTCACTACTCCAAATTTTGAAAAGAATCGATGGAGGGCCAGTTGCTTTTGGAGGAGATGAAGGTGGTTACATTTCTGTAAGGGGCAAGGTCACAAATGGTAAGCTCAGCATTGAGAACGTAAACATTGTCAAGGAGCTTGGATAAAATCTTCTGAGTGTATCTAAATTTTGTTATTAGAGTCATAACATGCTCTTTACTGAGCTTGAGTGCATTTTTCTCAAGCACAGGGTGGTTATTCCTCATGAGCATATCCTGCTTAAAGCCTCAGGAGAGGGAACATGTATAAGATGGATTTGCAAGAAACAACTCCCTTGGAGAAGTTTCATGCTTTTTGTCTAAGGAAAATAGTGATGAGTCTTTCCTCTTGCATAAAAGAATGTGTCATATAAACTTTAAAAACATGAATAAACTTATTAAGAATGATTTGGTAACCAGAATGCCAAAGAAAAAGTTTACAAGTGATGATCATTGTGTGGCATGCCTGAAAGAGAAGCAACATAAGATTTCTCACAAGCCAAAGGAAAGAAACCCCATCACTACTCCCCTACACTTGTTACATATAGATCTCTTTGGCCCTACCAGTGTAATGAGTCTAGGAAGGACGTCTTATTGTGTAGTGATCAAAGATGACTTTACAAGATTCACTTGGGTCTTCTTTCTTAGAAGTAAGGATGAGACCCCTGAGATTCTGAAGAATTTTATCTTAAAGATTGAGAATCAATGTAATCACAAGGTCAAGACCATAAGATGTGATCAAGGAACTAAATTCAAGAACCAAATTCTTGATACATTTTGTGATGAAAAGGGTATTACAAGACAATACAGCACTCCCAAGACTCCTCAGCAAAATGGTGTGGCTCAGAGGAGAAACATGACACTAATTGAAGCTGCAAGAACCATGTTGTCTGACTCTAAGCTGCCCATCACCTTCTGGGCAGAGGCAGTCAACACTGCCCGCTATGTGCAAAACGGAGATTTTGTGGTTAAGACTCATGGTAAGACTCCTTATGAACTTTGGCATAAGAGGAAACCTTTAATTGGTTTTCTTAGGTCATTTGGATGTCCTTGCACCATCTTGACTACCAAAGATAAAATTGCCAAGTTTGCTGAGAAATCAGATGATAAACACTTTTTTGGATACACTTCTCAAGCCAAGGCTTATAAAGTATACAATCTTAGAACCAAAATTGTTGAGGAGTCAGCCAATGTGACTATCAACGAACACACCCAGTGTAGCTGATTGATGCATGCGGATAGTATACATATTTTGATAAAGATTCTTCGCACATATTAAGTTTTATTAGGTGATTACTAATACTTAACCATACACACAAAAGTCAAGTGTACCTGTCGTATGGTAATATAGTGTTAGTAAAAACCGAGTATCAATCCATGGACACACTAAGCCTACTCAACAACCCTCATAATTGACTATCAGTTTTAGGTTTTAGAAAATGATAAGTTAAACATAAGAACGATAAATAAAAATAGATAAAAATAGGTTGAGAGTTTTGGTGATTCTTTCAATGAAGTAAGGTTTTTGTCCTAATTTAGATTACACTTATGTAACCGTGTTGAATTGGTGGTGTGATTTAAAGATATTGATTAATGTAATTATGTTAATATTTATAAAGATGAGTTGGCGCGATTTCTCGTCTATCCTGCTCCGTAGTGACTAGGATCACGTCATTTGAGTTTTACTACTTAGATCAAAGCCCTAGTAATGTAGGTAAATATTTGTGGCTTATTTGACATACTATTTCTAAAAACATAACTTAATGTTGAAAAGAGAGTTGATAAGGTTCATTCCTAACATACCATTAATTTTAGATAAACATAACAGTTACTGAAGATTTCTCAAACTAGTAAAAGGGAGTCTGCAAATGATCAGAAAGTTAAAGTGATATGATTTCTAATAACCATTTCTAGTTCATTAGCCATGGATTTATTATGAAGACCGGTTTCACGAATGAAAGTTGATCATATGTTTTTCATCCGTGTATAACAATCACAATCACAAACCATAAATTTATAACTTCCCATTCAAATGTAGATGCTACCCAACATTAATTTTCCCAAGGCCACCATAACATTAACCTAATATATATCACACCATTACTTCATCATAAATTACATAAGTTTCATTAAATTAGGATAACACATGAAGTTTTGCTTATAATGAGATTGAACATAACTACAAAAATAAAAGATAGTAATGAAATCATCAATAAATTAGAATAATCAAACATGTGATCCACAATGGATGATGTTTAGACAATCCCAAGCTTCTTCCAAGTGTTGAATGAACCTCTAAAACCTTCTAAGGACCTCCAAGGGTTAGAGGTTCCCGAGAGGGAACACCAACACTTCACCTCCCAAAAGCTGCTCTCAAAGTTGCAAATGAAGTCCTATTTATAGTCTTTCTGGAGTGTTTAAGCATGGCCCCATGCCTAAAAGGTCGGCCCCGTGCTAGTACAATGTATGTAAAAGTTGATCGGCTAGTACGCTCAGAACTTGTCGGACACGGCCCCGTATTTGTGGTGAGGCATGACCCCGTGCCTCCTGGGGCACGCCCCCATGCCTCGGGTCGGGGAACCGTACTTTTTGTCTTGTTGGACCAACAAACACGGGGGTGTGTTGATTTAAGCACGGGGGTGTGTTTCAGGCTGGGCATGGGGGCGTGCCTCATGAAGCACGACCCCATGCTTGAATTCCAAAACTTGGTTTTCTTTATTTTCTTCTTATTTATGCTTCTTTTGTTCATCTTGGTCTTTTCCAAACCTGAAAACACAATATGAATGATTTAAGTATCAAATCATCATTTTCAGTAAGAGTTTATAGAATAATTGATGTGCAATTGATGTGTTTTATATGTATAATTTGAAGCACATCAAATATCCCCACACTTAAATTTTCTTGTCCTCAAGCAAAATCACTCAAAATAGCAACACCACCAAAATCCAAATAAATCAGGATATAAATATGTCTTTCAAGAACTATACAAGCAAACTTGGTTTACCCAAATATAAACAGTTAAGCACATATGGAATGATTTCCTTTCAAGTAATATAATTTTTTCTAAATATTTTAACATGTAAAATTCACACTTCTCATAAGGTGCACTCACACTCGGCTATATATATGGAATCATACATAAGATGAAGTATGACTAATACTCTCAATTGCCTAGTATGAATACGTGTGAAATCATACGCTTGATAAGGGATCAAATCTCCACCTATGTTAGGTATTTACTTGCATAAATCATTTGGTTTTCGATGGGTTGTAATTTGGCTCAGATTCAGGGTATGGATTATTTGGGTAAAAGTGCTAAAAACAGTGATCTTGTCTTATCTCCTAAACTAAAGAGAAACCAATAAAATGGTTCTGTATACAATACTCAAGCTAGAAGAGATATGCTAACTTGAGGACTCGTTTATGGTCAGATCGTCAAGACCGTATTGCATTTTCAAAAACTGAACCACCTCCTTAACCCGATGATATACATAGCTATCATTTTTTTAAGGGTCGTTCGGCTTGGAGCCTAAAAGCACCCAACGGATTTGGATTTCGAATTCTTGGATTCAGTTTGGTTTTTGTTGCATTTTCCTTCATGAAACTAGTTCCCCGCAAGTTAGGAATCTTTCATATCATTTTTCCTTTCTTGAACACATATCTTGAAATACCATAAAATGATGGAACTAGTTTTCTTCTTCCTTCTTTTTTTCTTTCTTTCTTTCTTTTTCTTTTTTCTTTTTTCCTTAAATAAGCCAAAACACGTCTTTAACAAAAACGGGTATTGTTGAATGTTTTTTGGTTAAGTGGCTTAGTGGTTTGGGTGATGGAAAATGAAAACGTTTAAGCTCAACGGGGCTAACTAGGTATAATGTTTGGGTAAGGATATTTGAAAATGGTAGAGGCTCGGATGTTGGGTTTCCCTAATTGCCTAAATCCGTTTTATGGAAGAAATACTTATAAGGTTTTGAAATGTATACCCAAAACAAGTTCTAATTCACACGCAACATAAGACACCCTCCATATATTCATAATGAAAGCAAAAATGCATAAATGCAATGCTTGTTAAAGGCTCTAAAATAAGCTCACACATCGGATGAAATTCGGTATAGGTGTTTCATTTTACATGTTTGAATATTTTCACCAACTCTTTTTGCTTTTCAAGATATCACAAAAAAAAATTTAAGATTGTTTGGGTTTGCTTTATTTGCCTATTTATTTCTCAAAAACGTATATTTATATTTTGTTTTATCAAAAATTGTTTCAAGTTTTCGGTGTTGTTGCCACAAATATTAGAATTAGAGTTACTTTTGCAAAAGATTTAATTATAACGTGTACCTATTTATAAGCAAAGTATCAAGCATGTATTACCCTTCCCCACACTTAAACTTCACATTGTCCTTAATGTGATTCACAATAAATACTATGTAGAGAAAGGCAAACGAAAAATCCCCTAATATGATGAGTCAAATGTGTGTGATCGTTTTTCCATAGCTGCCTTGAATGAGATAAAAAGAATGCATTAGAATTAATCTAAAACATCACCAATTTATTTAAACAAGAAAATTAGAGTCCTAAGAACACACAAAAAATAAAAAAAAAAGAACTAAAAAGTAACATAGAGCCATGTTTTGGTTGTGGGTCCTTCGCTAGACCCTTCCCCACACTTTGTTTTTTAATGAGGTGGAGGTTTATCACCTCCTAGAAAATATTAGTTGGTATATCGATTTGGTCATTAACCGATTACCATTGACATTAAAGCTTCAACCCTCATTGTTTTCAACCTTGATAGCATTATGTGGATAGACTTTTTCTTTATTTTTTTAAAATATTTTTTTCTCTATTGTTTTTTTGAAACAAAACAAAATAGTCAAAAATTTGGTTCATCTTTCAAACTAACATGTGTCCCCAGCAACGGCGCCAAAAACTTGATGCATGTAGATAGAATACATATTTTGATAAAGATTCTTCGCACATATTAAGTTTTAATTGGTTATTACTAATACTATACCACACACACAAAATGCAAGTGCACCTGTCATGTGGTAATATAGTGTTGGTAAGAACCGAGTATCAATCCATGGAAACACTAAGCCTACTCAACAAACCTCATAATTGACTATCGGTTTTAAGTTTTAGAAAATGATAAGTTAAACATAAGAGTGACAAATAAAAATAGATAAAGATAGGTTGAGACTTTTGCTGATTCTTTTAGTGAAGTAAGGTTGTTGTCCTAATTTAGATTACACTTATGTAACCGTGATGAATTGGTGGTGCAATTTAAAGATATTGATTAATGTAATTATGTTAATATTTATAAAGATGAGCTGGCGCGATTTCTTTACTCCGTAGTGACTAGGATCACGTCAGGTTGAGTTTTACTGCTTAGATCAAAGCCCTAGTAATGTAGGTAAATCTTTTGTGACCTATTTGACATACGATTTCTGAAAACATAACTTAATGTTAAAAAGAGAGTTGATCAAGTTCCTTCCTAACATACCATTAATTTTAGAAAACCGTAACAATTACTGAAGATTTCTCAAACTAATAAAAGGTAACCCGTAAACGATCAGAAAATTAAAGTGACATGATTTCTAATAACCATTTCTAGTTCATTAGCCATTGATTTATTATGAAGACCGGTTTCGCGAATGAAAGTTGATCATACGTTTTCGACCGTGTATGACAATCACAATCACAAACCATAAATTTATAACTTCCCATTCAAATGTAGATACTACCCATCAATAGTCTTCCCAAGACTACCATAATATTAACATAATATATATCACACCATTAGTTCATCACAAATTACATAAGTTTCATTAAATTAGGATAACACATGAAGTTTTGCTCATAATGAGCTTGAACATAACAACAAAAATAAAAGATAGTAATGAAATCATCAGTAAATTAGAACAATCAAACCAGGGATCCACAATGGATGATGTTTACAATCTCAAGCTTCTTCTAAATGTTGAATGAACCTCTAAAACCTTATAAGGACCTATAAAGGTTGGGTTCCCGAGAAGGAACACCAACACTTCACCTCCCAAAAGCTACTCTCAAAGTTTCAAATGAAGTCCTATTTATAGGCATTCTGGAGTGTTTAAGCACAACCCCATGCCTAAAAGGCACGACCCCGTGCTAGTACAATGTACGTAAAAGTTGGTCGGCTAGTACGCTCAGAGCTTGTCGGACACGGCCCATGTTCAATGGGCATGGCCTCATGTTTGTGATGGGGCACGACCCCATGCCTCCTGGGGCACGCCCTCGTGCCTCGGTTCGGGGAACCGTACTTTTTGTCTTGTCGGACCTACAAACACGGGGGTGTGTTTCAGGCTGGGCATGGGGGCGTGTCTGATGAAGCACGACCCCATGTTTGAATTCCAAAAGTTGGTTTTCTTCATTTTTTTCTTATTTATGGTTTTTTTTGTTCATCTTGGTCATTTTCAAGCCTGATAACACAATATGAATGATTTAAGTATCAAATCATCATTTTCAGTAAGAGTTTATAAAATAATTGATGTGTAATTGATGTGTTTTATATGTATAATTTGAAGCACATCACTGGTTCCAGTCCTGATTGGCTATTTGATTTTGATTTAGTTACCAACTGTTTTAACAAATTTTGTGAGAATGTTTCAAGATCTACAGATATCTTACCAACAGGTGATCCTGATCCATGATTTGAGCTGAAAAGAGCTTCAAGCTTTACATCTTTAGCTCCAGTTGTAACTGATCCTGCAAATGAAGTTTCTATCACTACAACAATAACAAATTCAGCTGATACATCTAGGATGCCTTCAAATTCCAACTCAAAGGCTTTACAACCATATAAAGAAGCTTCAAATGTAGAAGACCATGGTGGGGGTGAAAGTGATGAAGAATTTTGTAACATCCGGTTATTTTCTTTAGAAGACTCAAACAAAGGAATAAAATGAAGAAAAAGAAAGAAAAAGGAAGAAAAAGTATTTAACCCAAGTCAAGGGGTAAAAAGTATAAAAAGGACAAAATCATTAAAAGTTGGTGAATAAAGGGGGTATGACAGCCCACTCTCTTCCCCATACTCATCCTCCAGTCGGCTAAGAGAGGGAGAGAAAGGGAAAAGGGCAGAAAGCTTCCGGGTTTCTTGAAGATCATGTGGAGGATTCGATCCAAGTGGGTTTCTAGGTGTGAACTTGAAGCAAGCAGGTTTGTGGGAAGCTCTACCCGAAGAGGTTCCTAAGGTGAGTTCTAGAACCCTTATTTTACCTGTTTTAAAATATTTGGGGCTAGAAACACATATGTAAATGTTTTTATGAAGCTGGGTGTTTCACCCGTATGTGTGTATGCTTGTGTGTGATTCGGGTGGGGTTCGAGTTGGGCAGGGTTATGTTGGTATGATGATGTGACTAGATTTCTAAGGCTTAGAATGAATGGTTTAAGCTTAGAGCAGGCTAGAATGTTTGGGGATTGAAATATGATGCTTAGGTACGAATGAGGCTGCTCATGCGCCTGAAACTTTACCCATGCGACTGAAATATGCCTAAGTGTTTGTCATATGCCCGAATAGGGCTCATGCGCCTTAAGGACTTAGAATATAATATGAGTTTTGGGGGAATAGTGATATGTAGGCTTTGACTTGGGAGGTTCCCGGGGGCTATGTAAGTTGACTTTTGAGGTCATAGAAGATGGTATGTATGATGGTGCCTTGTATGGTGATGTTTGTATATTCATGTTGATGCTCTTTATTATGTATGTTATTTTCCCGTGGCTTTACGTGTATGTTAATGAAAGAAATGAAAAGTATTATGTAACGTAAAGTGGAAGATAATTAAAAGAAAAATGTAATGAAAGAATGCATGCGTTAATGAATGAATAAAAGTAAGAAAGACTTGCAAACAAATGTATGGAGGTTCACACCCAATGAAGGGTGTCAGCTCAACTGTGTGCGGGTTAGCTACCTCGAAAGGATGCACACTGGGGTCTAATCCTTGTGATTGACCATATGTATGGGATCCTTGCCTCTTACCCCATGTACTGGAGTCAGCTTCGTGCATAATGTTCGAGGTCTATGAAAGACCTCAGGCCCAGTAACCAGCTTCGTGCATAATGTTCGGGGTATAGCATATGGCATTGATCCAGAATGAAAGAGAAAAGATAAGTGGTGAATGTACTTGCCCTAGGTACTGGAGTCAGCTTCATGCATAATGTTCAAGGTCTATGAAAGACCTCAGGCCTAGTAACCAGCTTCGTGCACAATGTTCGGGGTATTGTA
>BJCM01006248.1:0-12364 GCA_018326385.1 Flaveria bidentis | reverse complement strand
GGAAGTTTGATCTTACACTTTGTCTTCAGAAGAACTCTATTTCCTTCGGAAGTTCCACACTTTGCTTCGGAAGCTTTTTGTTAGATACACCAAAATAGTCTACGTGATTTGGTTTTGGTTGCACCAGCCTTCTTCTTGATCCAACAATAGGATACGTGTAATCAGTAAAAATGTGCAACCCTATCATAATTTACTCTTATTAACCATGTCTACACTTTTTGTGTAGGATTTGAAATTTATTCTTTTGAATAAAGAGTATGCACCTTACGTCCAAGATGTTTCTTGAGAACATTTGATCTTAATTATTACGTAAAAATCTTGAGAACTTGTAGGACATTGCTTGGTTCTACAGTTTCAATAGCCCCCAAGTAAATAGTTAGCTATCGCTACCCCCATTTTATCCAACCTAGAAAATTCCTCTACATAAATAAACATTGATCCTCGACTCTTCACTATAAGAACATTAATCAACAGTTTGTGCTTAATGTTTGACCATCCTTAAGATATAATGGAAACACCTTGCGAATACCACGTGTCCCTGATAGGAGTTAACTCCTTTTCAACATCTCTGAAACATTCATCGATCAATATCGTTCTTGCTTTTTTACCAGACAGGGGTTTCGTAAGGCCCCGATCCCGAGACTCTCACAGTTGGACAATCATCGCACATAAAACATAAAATATACATTTACATCTATGAAAAACATCGCAGCGAAATAATTTAAAACCATTTCATATATTAATGACTGCTTTTGCAATTTAATACATCATTGTTAACAGTTACAAAATATTATCGTTTGCATTACATCACAAAAACGTCATATTTATACAAATGGATGCCATCCAAAAAATACCGAGTAGCTGCCACGTGCCGTCCTCAGCAACAATTACCTGCCAACTGGAAAATACATATAAGTCAGCGTTGCTGAGTGAGTTCTAATTTTGTAAAATAAAATACTTTTCTTTCATTAATAAC
Source organism: Flaveria bidentis (assembly GCA_018326385.1). NCBI lineage: Eukaryota > Viridiplantae > Streptophyta > Magnoliopsida > Asterales > Asteraceae > Flaveria > Flaveria bidentis. The sequence goes on along the minus strand of BJCM01006248.1, from coordinate 11,388 downwards.
CGTTCTTTACTTCCATACGTGATCATACATCATACATACACATAAATAATATATTATTATCTTCCATCTTTATTCATTATCTTTCTCTCAATGTACGTCATCATTATCATTCGTTTCATTCATAGTCTTCCTTACTTATCTTTCGTACATTCATCATCTTCCTTACTTACATTCTAGACCAATGTCATGTGCTATACCCCGAACATTATGCACGAAGCTGACTCTAGTACCTAGGGCAAGCGACAAGGATCCCATACATATGGTCAATCACAAAGATTAGACCCCAGTATGCATCCTTTTGGATAGCTAACCCGCACACAGTTGAGCTAACACTTTTCATTGGGTGTTAACCTTCATACATTGCTTGCAAGACTTTCTTACATTCGTTTGTTCATTAATGCATGCATTCATTCTTACTTTACGTTCCACTTATCATTATCATTAACTTTCGCTTTACGTTACATAATACTTTTCATTCATTCCATACTCATAACACATAAGTCACGGAATAATACATAATAGGAACATAAGATCAACATAACGCGTTCATACATAGCATCACATAAACATCATATACCCCATCACATATCATCATTAACCACATGCATCATCCATTCATAAACACATACACATGCACAACAAGTACAAGTCATCATAAAACATAACCGACCCTCCGCGGGACAGCGGGGATTCGGGGGCGACAGCCCCTGACAGCGGGGTCCTAGGGGCAGCAACCCCTAGTGGTTAAAACCCCTTAAAATCTGGGTCATTTAAATCGTATATTTAGTATGCATTTCCAGCCCCAAACGAGTTTAAAACCTTTAAAACCTTTAAACACTACACAGCCTGCAGATAAGTTAACACTCAAAGGAGTTAATTTCTGCCTAATTTCGCTGCCAGATCAGTAGTTTCCCTGCTAGTTTCGCCAGAAGTTTCGCTGCTAGTTTCCCTGGCAGTATCGCCCAACTTTCATTGGAAAACCATGTCTGTGAAATTACCTAAATTTCGCATGAAGTCTTCATAGTTTCATTGGACGACTACGTAATTTCGCTGGATGAACCCTTACTTTCACAGAACAGGATAGAATTACGAACCAACCCATTTTTGACCTAAAACTTTAATATTTTACACCCAAAACCTTGGTTTATCATCCAATAAACTATATCTAAGCTTCCTACATGTTTTCTTACATAAAAACGTGAGTTTTTGGCGATTCTTTACCACTTTCAAAAACCCCAACCCCCTAGAATCCGGTTTACATCAAAAGGAACGATTAAATGATGTTTCTTACCTGGATTCTTAGTGTTTTCTTGTTGTTTTGATGTCCACAAACACCGATCTTCAATCCCGTGATCAACCGAGCCTTGAATCTTCACCTCCTCTCCATTTTCTTTCTCTACTCTCTCTCTAGAAATTGGTATTGAGTTGCAAATGAGAGTTGCTCAAGCTAATCCGTTTATATATACGGGCGTTCCCGGGACCTTAAACTTGTCGAACACATAACCCGTGAGGTCTACTCGGTCCATACTTCATTTCTCGCTTATTTTTTTAAAATAATCTCGGCTAAGCCTCTTATTATTAATTGGCTCGTTTCGACTTTATTCCGGGCGTTACAGGTTTATACCTTGTTGGTGATTTGTTGATTGCACTAACCATCTCCAAAAATTAAGGATTACGTAAGACATGATTGGAATTTCATTAGCAAATAATCCTCTCATAATTTTCATATCAACTTGATTTCTTTTCATAACACCAAAACTTTTTTCAAGGGGATTTTTCAAACACTTCTGTTTACTAGTAATACTAAATAATGAATCTTTTAAAGACTTTAAAACACCTACCTTTTCAAACTACTTTATTATCTTCAAGAGTTTCTCATATTTTTTATGGCTTTTTAGTAACGCGGAACATCGTTTGATGTCTATTTTATTTCCCGGTGGAGCACCAAAAACGTGAGCATGAATGCATGTATAGGAGCTAGTAGACTTATGACCGTAATGCTTGCAAACCCATATTTTTGAACCATTTGCATTCTTGCTTTTACCAACACCTACAAACTCAACTTCTTGCAACAATGGTTTGTCATCAATCGGTTTTGGCTGTTGAACTTCACAATTATGATGAGTGAAATCAGACTCTTCAATTTTATTACTGCTAAAAACTTGCACATATGAATTCTTAGAAGTTTCTTGTGTGGATGTTAAACTTGAACCACCCTTACCAAAAGCCATTGATATACGTATAAGTGTTGTTGTGAATTGATATTTAAATTTTGTGTGTACTCTAAATGAATTAATAGGTGCCAATTTATAATAAAAGCAATGATATTGGTGCCAAAATTATCAATTAACATTCACCAATCAATTGAATCAATCATCAACTAATAAAATGGAAAGTCTTAACATTTCCTTTTTGATTCCCAATTGCGCTTTTAATTGATCAAATTCACGAATCGCTATGACCATGTTCACGAATTGTTGCGATCCGGTTCGCGAATTGGAGCAGACTAGTTCAGTCTCCATTGAAATCAAAATTCACCTATTTTAGCAAACTGGATCACGAATTGTAAGGCGATTGGTACATGGACGAACCTGATTCCCGTACGGACGATCTGTTCGCTATTCATAGGGTGGGGGAGCAAATCCTGGGACTATGGTGCACACTACTTTCATGATAGACAATTATTAATGTCATTAGACCATTAAGCCATGATTATTACTTTTTTGATTTAATTTAACTTTCCTTATTAACCCACTTAATTTAAATATGTATTTCTATGAATGACATAGAAAAATTATATATATATAAGTATTATCGGATTTTAATAATCCCATCTTTTATTTATTGGCCAACATTAATCCCTACTCAAGAAATTTTTATTGAAATTCCTAACTTTGAGCTTATTACCTCCGAAGATCCATTACTAACTGAGAGTTAAGCCTCATTAGTTTTTTTTATGAAATATGGTCAACTTTAAGCTTATTGTTCAATTTTGTCACTGCCTGGCCTCTATCAGGTCTGTTTTTTGGTTCTAGCCACTATCGTTACCCAAAATCTACCTCTAATGAGTCAATTTGTTCGATCAAAATGTGTTGATTGAAAGGCTTCATGGTGCGGAAGTTTTAGATTGACGAATCTAATGGTAGATTTCAACTTTCTGCTTAATGTTTTGGCAACATAAGTAGTCAACATCAATAAAACCCTGATGGAATTAACTCTCGGTTAGTAAGGGATTATTTTAAAAATTAATATTAAAGTTAGAAGTGTTTATAAACATTTCATGAATCTAATCATACACACATACACATAATATATGACATATGTATGCAAGGCCCCGAACCTAAGACTCATCACAGTTGGTCCTTCATAACATAAAACATTACATTATATATTAATGATTGGGTCTCTTATGTACCTTACTATCAGTAGACCTAATGTCATGTTTGCTAAATGTATCTGTGCAAGATATCAAGCCAATCCTAAGATGTCACACCTAGTTCCTATCAAGAGGATTTTTAGATATCTCAAAGGTGCTCCCAAACTGGGCCTTTTGGTATCCAAAGAATTTTAACTTTAACTTGTATGCGTATATAGATAGTGACTATGATGGTTGCAACATGATTACAAGTCTACACTTGAGGGATGTCAATTCCGTGGTGGAAGGATAGTCTCATGACAATGCAAGAAACAATAATGTGTGTTTGCATCAACTGTTAAAGCTTAATACATTCCTTATACAGCTGTTGTGCTCAAGTACTTTAGATTTCAAATCAGATGCTAGACTATGGACTCAACTTCAAAGAGACTCTCATCCATATAGACAACAACAGTTCTATCTCTATTACAAAGAATCTTGTGCAGGCCTCAAAGACAAAACACATCAACATCATGTATCATTTGATTAGAGATATTTTGAAAAAGAATTGATAAAAGTTGTCAAAGTTAATACAAATAATATGTTGATCTGTTTACAAAAGCTTTTGATGAGCAGAGTTTAAGGATCTTGTATTAGCTATTGAGATGATTAATTTTGAGTATATTTTCTTAAATCGAATCAAGATTATTTTTAAATATGTGTGTCTTAAGTTGTTTATATCATCACCTATACAAGCAGTTTAGTTTGAAAGAAATTTCTCAAAATGATATTCTTTAGAATTTTGAAAATTTAAGATATATTTTCTCTCGTAAGACATTAATTTGTATTCGGAAGAACATTATGTCTTCACATCATGTAACTACTTCTAAGAGATTTACCTTTGGAAGATATTATGATATATTTTCCGAAGTTGAAATATGTTTCCAAATACTTATATGTTCTGAAGGACAATTTTTTTTGCGAAAGCAATTAACACGGAAGCTTTATTCATCCTTTAAATAAATCTCCTGAGTTTAATATATTTTGAAACCAAATATATATGTGAAGTTAAAATATCTGAGTATATTTCTTCCGAAGAAATTTTTTATCAAGCTAAGTAACATCTTCCGAAGTCAAATTGGCTTTGGAAGTTTTTATCAAAAAAATTCGAATACAAATTACCTTTGGAAGATTTTAGACTTCCAAGAAAACTACATATTTGGGCATTTTTTCAGAGGTGGGACCGATATTCAGATTTCAAAATTTATCATTTTGCATTAACTTTTTCTCAGATCCAATCCATATAAATATACCTTTAACGGTTCTCACTCGTTCACCTTCTCCTTCATCTCCACAAGTTCTTAACCTAAAATCACCTACAAATTGCTTTTGTTCTTATGTTCCTTCACTTCTAAGCTATTAAAAATGGTCAATCCTAATCCCTTAAACCAACTAGATTTACCTTGTAGTTATACAGGAAACAAAACCAAGTTGCTTTGTTATCATCTGAGAAAGATTTAGGTTTCTCATATATCTGATGCTTCTTGTCTCATTCCAACTACCTCACCACACTTACCATTGACCCTCCCTTGTATGAACATCAACTTTTAGAGTTCTGAAGTACCTGCCAAGAGATTATCTTGGACAGTGAGAAGGCGTTGTCTGCCATTGTGCATAGGAAGACACTTTTCATCACTTTAGCCATCATAAACTTTAATTTAAGGCTGGATGATAAAGAAGACAAATTATCCTTCCCTAAATCTATTGTAAAAAAACTCATTCCAGAAGATAGGGTATGAAGGGGAGTACTTAGTAAGAATCTTCAAAAAGGGTAAGGTTTCCTCCTAATAGAACTACCTCCTTCATGTGGTCATCTTTTCTCTATCCAACAAGATTGAAGTTTGGGACCAAATTATTGAGGACCTATCCTATATAGTTCATTGAATGATTCAAGGGGTCAAGTTTAGATACTCTCAATTTGTTTATACAAACTTGCTTGCTAACTTGGACTCCTAGAGTATTACAAGTTCCCTAGATATGTTTAACATATTCTTAACTGTGAACTAGGCTTACAGTTAAGGGGAGCATGTAACACTCTTAAATTGGAACATGAAGCCCGACATATTTAAGACAATGAGAAAGTCCACTATTGGCTTCTCAGGGGTAGAACAACACTGATCCCAAAAATGTTAGAGTTCATTGCTCAAGGTGACAACTTGGTAACACAAGCCAATATTGAACCCACATCTTCTACATCCGCACCGCCCACACATCTACAAATCACCCTCACCTACTCAACAAGATCCAAACGAAGCCCTGCACAAACTACTCAGGATATGCAGGCCCCCATACACTCAACCATGCAGGAAGAAGTGGACACTAGAGATTCCACTACTCTTGGAGAGCATACCACTCACATCACTTCTTTGATCAGTGCTGAGTGTAACATCCTGTATATTTTCGTTAATTGAAAGTTATCATCGTTTATTCTTGTAAGGACCATTGCTGTCAATCTTGTAATTTGTGGCCGATTTATGTTTATTTATTGGTTGTTATTAAATTTAATCGTACAATAATAATGATTATGTTAATTAATAATAATATTAATAATAATAATAATAGTAATAATATTAAATTATAATAATAATTATGTTAATTAATAATAATAATAATAATAAATTATAATAATAATAAAAATAATAACAACTTAAATAATAGTAACAACAACAATAATAATAATATTGTTGATAGTAATAATAATAATTTATAAAATTTCTTGAACTTAAAAATGTTAAAACTTAAAATAACTAAGTTAAGAGGTTAGTTTGTCATTTTAGAAATTTGAAATGGAAGTTTTGGGCATAAAATAATAAAGATTGAAATCTACAGGGACCATTTATGTAAATCTTTAAAAATCAAACCCAATTTCCCCCCTTTAACCCGTATTTCCGAAGAACCGCCGGTAGGATCTCCGGCGAGCTCCAGCGACGCCCAAAACCACCAAATTCGAGCGTTTCTTGATCCAAAACCGTTTGCAAATCCTTCTTGGAACCGTTTCGAAATCGAAATGCACATTAGTTTGAGTATTAAGTCGACTATGGGGGCTTTTGAGTTCGGTAACCGAAAGCCAACAATCTCGAACCGTTGGACTATAATGAACCAATAATAACTCAATTAATCAGGTTCATACCATCGACTAATCATTTCATACCCGTTAATGATCTTAATTTCAAGTTTAACTGTGAATTAAAGACCAAATTGAACACTTTACATTCGTATCCCAATCGAAACCGAATAGTACAAACCACATCGAATTGAAACTATATAACAGAGGGCAAATGTTTCTTTTGATCCCTTTCAACTCTCTGTAACCATTATTTCTTGAAAACTCCACTTGATCATGGATTCCAAACATTTGTTCTTCGCGAAGTGGACTGAGACTAAACCGAGCGTAATCGCTTCAATTTGTTTGTAATCAAGTAAGTATAATATTCCTACACACTCAATTACACTTAGGGATTACAAGCCCTAAGTTTAATCCGGATGAAACACTCGAATTGACCTTTAATCGGGATCAAATCGTTCTAGGGTTTATATGGGTTTGAGGGTTTCTTGGTGATTATGTTTTTAAGAATTAAGGACCGTGATACACCACAACCACGACCCTTAGTTCACCGGTAACACACATGCCCCCCAAACCAAAGGTCCCCGGTTCTAATTCGGGGAACCTCATACTTTTGTTTTGGGGTTTTAGCCTTCAAAATAAATTCAGAAAATTTATAAAAATTATAAAAAAAATTATTTTATGAAGTTTGTTTATTTTAGAGGATAGTTAATTAATTTTTGTAAATTATTTCTCAAGAATACTTTTATAGTTTTTATTAATTACTCTAAACTAATATTATAATTAGCTTATTTTTATAAAAAAAATTGGACTTTAAATAATAGTTTAAATCATTAAATTATTAATTGTTCAACCATTATATGTATATATTATTGTTTAAATTATTTTAAAAAATTTTAAAGTTATTCAAACATATAACTTATTACAAATGATTTCTTTTATTTTTTTATGTAAAAATGCTCAAATAGTGTAATTCATTTTAAAAAAAACATAATCAATTAATTCATTTTATGTAGTTTAGATAATAAAACCCCCAAGTACCAAATTGAAACTCTAGTCCTCAACTAATTCGTTAAACTTATAACTAGACGTTAAATCTTGTAAATATTTATATTTAGGTGGCTTGTGACGGTTTAAGTTGGAACGACACCTATTATTATTATTCTTATTAATCGTTATTTTTGTACTTATTTGCATTGTGAGTTTTCTTGTCCCTTTTTATATTATTTCACAACATTTTAGGGTGAAACGCGTTATACTTATCAACTTACACTTGTAAACATTTTATTCTTGTAAAGCACTTGCAGTTCATCTTTACTTTTTTGTCATGGTTATTTGAGTTATTGTAAGTCTTATATGAGATACATATTATGTTGACAATTATTAAATATTGCTAGCCTGACGACTTCATAGATCTATGGGCCTGGCAATCCTATTTGGTGCTAAAGCCGATGTATTGCCGACTCCCGATGACGTTTGACTTGTTCGTCATGGGAACCAAGTACAGTTAGCCAATCATATAAACTTGTAATCTTGTAATCTATCGAGGTTTGATTATAGCTATATGTGTTCTATAAACTTGCATAACTCATAACCTTTGACCATGAATTGTTACTTGTAACCTTTTGATATATTATGTATATTAAACCCTTAGAAACTCACCAACTTCATAATTGATCATTTATTTTTAACATATTTCAAGAAATGCCCAAGTTTGAAGTCATCATTTGAAGTTTGCATAAAACTAGGATTTGGACCTAGATTAAAAAATAAAAAGCTTGGATTTTTTTATGTTTTGACTTGTTTCATGTTAAGACTTATGGTTGTATTTCATTTGAAATTTATGAAAATAATATTTTCATTTAAAGACAGCGTTATGTGGCTGTGAACAATCTTAACCCTCACAACCTGACGATTCCGCCGTTAAGGTTGAGGTGTGACACTGAGGTTACTCATGCTTAGCCTGATGAGGTCACTATCCCAACCTTAAGCCTTCAATCCGAGTCTCAAAACTCTAGTGATCAACCTTCAGGAAAAAGTTACCATCCTTAGCCTTTAAATCTCAACCAACTAATCCCAAACCTTGAATTCTATAATAATAAAGATATGGGCTTCAGTGACTACCATGAGTCTCTTCTCCACCCCTACTCAAGGAGAGATGAGTGCTCCTAAATCACCCATATCTAGCCCTCATCCAACCAAACTGAGGTATACCTCCCTGAGCCTGTTCAGATAGTCCATATGGAAGATGATATCACTTCTGCAAGTAATTACATCATTAAGACCTCATTCATGGCAACATAGCCCATTAACACTTCTACGAAAGTTGTCATGGTGTAGGGGAAGTACATCAGACCGATGATGAGGAAGAAGACTTTGGTCCATTCTCACATCCCCTCATGATTCTTCTGATAAAGATGAGGGGAATCTGCAACTAAAGGTGCAAAAATTATCAAAAACATGCACCTATTTAGTTTCAAAGGTAAGTCACCTAGAGTATATTGAATCTAAATACATTAAGCAGCTTGAGCAACATCATGATTGAGAACTTGAAATCCTAGATTTAAGAAGGAATGACAAGCACCACCACCACCACCTCCACAACCACAACCACCGTTATTATCACCACCACCGTCGCTCACCATGTATGGACTCACCACCATCATCGTTCACAACCATCGTTTTCTTTATACTACCACCGTTCAAAATCATGATTGAGAACTTGAAAGCCTAGATCTAAGAAAAAATGAAGTGCTGAAAACGATTGTAGTTAGGGATTGTAGTTAGGGATTGTAGTTAGGGATTGTAGTGGGTCTAGTAATAAGTGATGGCGGTGCACCGGAGGGTCAACTATGAGGTGATGATGGAGAGAAAAGAATGTATGATGGTGATAGTGGTGATTTCAGGTCTAGCAGTAGTGGAGTGGGTTTTGGTGACGGGCATGGAGGTGGTGTGGGTTGTGGTGACGGGCGATAGTGGATGTGGTGACAGGCGATAGTGGATGTGGTATAGGTTATGGTGACATCCAAGAATGGAGGTGGTGTGGGTTGTGATGACGGGCGACGACGATGGTGGTGCCGGTGATGTTGATGGGCGGTGGTGGTGCCAGTTGTGTTGATGGGTGGCTGTGGTGGTGGTAAGAGGCGACTATGGCGGTGGGGATGGAAAAACAAAGTGTATAATAATGGTGGTTATTTGCAGGTGGCGGTGATGCTGTGGATGGGTGGTGGGTTGTGGTGATGATAGACAAAGAAGAAAACAAAGTCTTTATGGTGATGATTATAGAGAGATTAGAGAGTGTGAGTTTATGTGTTTATGTTTGAGAGAGAAAGATAATGTTTAATGTTTATAATGGCGAAGAAGATGACGTGTGTGGGTCCTATATTTTTATATATTTTTATTTTTAGGGTAGTTTAGTCTTTAACATAATAGACTTAACAAAAAAACTAATGGTGTTAGTGATATGGATTTAAATGGAGACAAAAATGAAACTTTAAGGGGCAAATCGAGACTTTGAAACTGCAGAGACACAAATGGTTAAAATGGGAAAACTTCAGGGATACAAATGGTAATTTACTCTAATTTTTATTAGTAAATGTATACCTAGCGAAATGGTCGGGTCGAGTCGGGTAAGGTATCGGGTCAAGACGGGTTCGGGTTAGAACAAGTTTGTGCTAAATTCGGGTCAGGATGAGCTCGAGTCAGAACGGATCAGATCAAAAAATTATAAAATTTCAATTTTTTCAGAAAAGCAAAACACCACACTTAAAATCACCATAACAAAACCCAAATAAAGCAGCCCAAAAACACAATTCCAACTAATTATCACCAATAAGTTTTAAAAGCTTATAAATAATATTATAATAGTCAACAATCGAGAACTACAAAATTGATAAGTTGATCGAAGCTAATAAATTGAGATTCAAACAGGATTTTACGAATTTGATTGGCCATCGGAGATGTACAACTTCTCGAGATCGTTAGAGAATGCGACACCAGACGAGAGGTGAGTTCTACTATAATAGATAATACCTATTATTCGATGGTTGATTTTGAGAAATGAGAAATCCAAAAATAACAGTACTTGATAGCCGGAGATTCACCGTAGATTCGATGCTCCGCTGGTTTTGAAGATGGTGTTCTTCTTGCTTGATTTTTGAAGCTTTCAGAAGATGGTGGTGGGTGGAGTATCGGACAAACGGACTATGGAGACTGTGGTGGACCGGTGGTGGGCGGAGTAGCGGATCGGACAGATGGTGGTGGATTGGTGGTTGGCGGAGCAACAGATGGGTGGACGGTGGTGGATTGACTGACGGACAGAATGAAGAGACAAGAAGCGAACTGGTGGTTTGAGGAAGTGGATGACCTAGTGACTCGGTATTAATAAATGACCCATCGTGACCCGTGGTTTATTTACAACATAATTTGTGTCGTCAAATCCTATGAATATTTTTTTGGGCCAGACTGACCTGTTTCATTTTAAAAAAAATACCCCTGAAGACCCAAAATGATGAATATGACTTATTTTGCCAAGCCTAAGTAAACATTGCCTTTTTTTATTTTGAACTAGGTTAGTATCCCGATTATTAATAAAATTTTATGAATTATAAAACCATATTTGAATAAAATATTAATATAATTGCATATGAATAGTTATTTCAAGTAAATACACAATAGATAAGTTATAGATAGATAAATATATAGATAAATATATAGATAAATATATAGTCTAGAAACTCATTTATTAAATGGATTATAGTTAGTAATAAACACGAAAAGTTACAGTACGATATTTTAATATAAGATATGTATAAAATTATATATACGTACTTGTTCAAAAGATAAAACAATAATACTATTTTTAACTCTCTTATCTAAATAGTTTTATTTTTAAATATTTGTTTTAAGA
>BJCM01006245.1:3354-62199 GCA_018326385.1 Flaveria bidentis | reverse complement strand
GAGTTGATTTTTTTATATTATTTTTATAATATTATATGCTTATTTATTGTAAAAGAACTAAAAAATAAAAGTATAAAAAAATTAAAAAATAAATTTCAAATATCCGAATCGCTATCCGAATTTTCGAATATCCAATTTTAAACACCCCTGGTCCTTGTCAACTCCTACCACCCTGCCTTGAACTTTGCATAGACTAAATAACTACTTGAAATTTTAACATAAATAACTTTTATGTTTAGTAAATACTTAGAAAATAAGTACAACCTCAACTTTTATTCACAAGGTTAATGGTCTTAAGTTAAATTAATTATTATTAATCAACAATCATTTCTGTCAAATAGCATTGGCTTACTAATAATTTTGAATGACAAATTATATCCAACTGCCTATGTACACAAGCTAAAAACATGAATAGCATATTGAAACAAAACTGAACCACCCCACAATTGAACTTGTATGTGACATGATTACAAGCTATTAAATTGAAGCAAACTAACCCACACAAATTCTAATAAGTAGAAAAAGACCTAACTAGAAAGTTCAACATACCTAAACAAAACTAAAGCACCAAACTATAAACAAAATCCCAACGTGATAGTATATTTTCTTTTGGTATTTTGTAAATATTTTATAAATATTCAACCCAATCCAATGACTTATAACGCTTATCTTATTTTTTTTCTTCAAAATATTGCATGTACGGAAGGCTTTAAAAACATTAGCATCTACGACGAGCTAGTAATACTATACATTCTAAAATCTATGATGTAAGTTGTGCTCGTAATGTGGACTTAACCAACTATATAACTTGCCGTTCTGATCATATTTTTCTTTTTAAACTTATTCTAGAATCTAGATGTTTACATGAAAGTATATATGTATTAACACATATTTTCAAAGATAAAAGAAAACATGTAACTTATTTAAACTAGTAAACATTCCTAGAACTTTTGTAAAATAAGTTATAAAACATGTTATGGTAATTAGACTCTATTTAAATTTTCATCACATCATAATAAAGTACTAAAATTTGGATCACTTTTAATTTAAACAATTTGAAAAACTCATGTTCTTAACACTTAACCTTTGATAAAGTGCGAGCTATAACTAATTAACAAAGAAAATGGTACACAAAGGCTCGATATATATGAACACTAGGTTAGTCTCAATATAATACACAGATTGAACAAATAAAATATTAAATAGTTATTAATAAAAAATCATGCATTATAAAATTATGTTTTAAGATAAAATATGCTTTTAAGTACGTATAAATAACTATTTTAAGTAAATAAAAATTAATGTATTTTTCTTAAATTTTTATTTTATAATTTTTTTTGGTGATTTTTAAATATATTGTTTTAAGAAAAATGAGTTTTTTTGAAAAAAATTTCGTTGTATTCTATATTTTATAAATATTTTGTTTTTAAAAAGTGTGTGTTTTTAATAAAAATTAGGTTTTTAATTTATTAAATTATATACTTTTTAATTTAAAAATTGTATGAGTAATATTATTACTATTCAATTTTATTTTTAATAATATAGAAAAACGAGAAAGTAAGTATAATAAGATCTACAATAGTTTTATGTTTATTTTAGTTTTTTTTTATAAATAGACAGATATGCTAAAAACTAGTTAAATAAAGGGATTAAATTTTAATGCAAAATAAATAAAAGGAATAAATTTTAATGTAAATCAAAATAAAAGGATTAAATTTTTTTATAAATAGATAGATAAGCTAAAAACTAAAATGATAGTTTGATTTTAAAAAAATATAAAAGAGAAAAACATAAGAATTAATAAGAGAGAGAAATTTGGATAAGTGTTTAAATTACTATAACATCCTTTAAAGGGAAAACTAATATGCAAATGTTTAGAAAAAAACAAATGACAAAAACATAAGTTAAAAGAGTAACAAGTGGTAAAATAATTTTTATTTTATTAAAGGTTATAGATTTAAAAAAATCAATATCTTATTTGCCTTTTTAATTCGTTAAAACTAGACTTAAATCTTAATGTCCAAGAAAATCGTGAAAAAACAAAAAGAAAAAACATAATTAACATCAGCAAACCAGAGGACTTTGAAACCTTGTTCTGGTATTATAATTTAGCTGATTAGTAATTTCACTAACTTTTTATAGGACATCGGTAACGTCAAGAGGTATTTAGACCTTTTTTAAGCATTTTTAATTTTTTAAGTTTGTTATGATTAGTAAAACGTTGGATATAAGTTACAAAAAACAGCAAACCAATATATTTCCAGACATTGTTTTGGTTTCTTAAACTTGTTAGTTGCTAATGGAAACATTTTTTTAAAACGGCTAACGAATACTTTAAACCTAACCTTTCGAGTAAATTCATTGGCGAAAACCCACCAACGCTCACGAATACAGACAACGCTGGTGACCCGGTGCGCCCATTATTCCAGAAGAAACCCACCACCCATTGATTTACGATGATAAAACCTCTGACCCACTTGAAATATATTGCACCAAGTAAAGCTCGAACATATTACCTCCATAACTCCATTTGAAAAGTCATATAGTTTCTCCTCCCAAACTAACTTATTTATGACTCACTAGAAGAAATAAAAAAAATATTAAAATATTATGGAGCTTACAGATAACAGTTATAAAGAGTTTTAAAGGTGTTACGTTATCTTTAAATCCCACACATTTATTTGAAATCTAATATGTACGTTTAATGAAAACTCATGTTTTGTCATTTTTATAATTTTAGGTTGCATTTTGTTGGAAGGAATGGAATGAAATAAAATGAAATTAAGAAACTAGTATAATTTTCAAATAAAATTATGTTTCAGTAGGGAATAAAATGTAAAACCCAATAAAAAATTTCACCTCAAATTCCTTTGGTTGGGGGATTTTAAAATCCCTCTCTAGGTGGAAGGATTTTAAAATCCCACAACCAAAAGAATTTAAGATGAAATTTTCCATTGAGTTTACTTTTAATTGCTAATTCAAACATAATTTTACTTGAAAATTATACTAGCTTCTCAATTTCATTACATTCATTCAAACCAAACGCAACCTTAGGGTGTATAGTTGATTAGTTGTTTACAACCTTAACCCTATTTAAGCTACGGGTTAAGTGATATCAAGTTCACTTGAGAACCAGATAAAGCCTCATCATTCAAAGTGATATAAAGTTAAACATAATGTCAGTTTTACAACATATGTTTATTTGTGTTAAAGATTTCTTAAATTAAAAAAAGTATAAACTATTTATATATTTGAATTTTTTTAATAAAAGGAGCATGAAGACCTCCCCAATTGAAACACGAAATGACTTCTTTATTTATAACATTACTTTTTGTTCAAATGAGTATAAATTTCCCAAATACAAATTACTCAAGCTTTTTATTACATCACACATATTTAGAAAACTTCAAAAGAAAAATTACAAAAATATAAATGTGAGATATATAGATCATGTGTCGATTTGTCATGTGATTAATAGATTGAGGTTGTTGGTGAGTGAGAGTGCGCTTCAATTTAATGGCACATATTTGTCATATCTTTATTGAACGGTGGATGGACACATTGGTTTGATGAGTGGTTGATATTCATACATTTGACATTGGTTCATACATGATTGTGACCACTTAACCGAATTTATTGCTCCATGACTTATTAAAATGGATCATCCTACTCACCATGATTTCTAGATTAACTTCATCTTTCTCATCATGTTAGGTGTAAGTTCAAGTCTAACATTAAAACATGATAGAACTTGAAACCAAACGTACATGCATGTTAGTCGTTCTTTTTACTATTGATGTCCCAAAAACTCATTGTTTTGATCATTAAATATTGTTGGTTAGCGAATTAACCTCATGTGATAGAAATGTTCAATCAATTTCACGAATTAGGAATTAATCAGCACAAAATTGATAGACTCAAAAGTGCTATGTATGCCTTCTAGTGTCAAAAGTTGTTATATTAGTTCAAGAACATGTATTGATACCTAATTACAAATCAAACAAGTAAAAGAAATATTTCAAAAAAGAAATTACATTTCGTTTGATATATATACATATATTTCACACCTAGTTGCATATATGTTGTCTGGTACATATATTTCGCTTAAGACAAATCAACAATACTTTGCCTTGTTTTGTATGCATCAGTCAAATTTGACCCAACAAACGTCAAATGGATTAAATAAACTGATATATGTTCAAGTAATATTGGTTTGTTAGAAAGAACTCCAGGCTTGAAGATCCAATGCAACATGTATCAGAGCTATGACATTGCACAACATTGACGGGGCTTGTGTTCTATTGATTTTTATCACAAAAATTAGTTATGCTAGTTGATCATATGAAATCCTATTAAAGTTGGGTTATGTATTTGTTTTGATCACCATCAACAAAAGAAGGTGGATCAAACAAAGGCATGGGTTTAAAAGAAGGGTTGTTTAGCCTAAACCAAAAGTTAGACGTAGAAACACGAAGGATCTCAGCGTCAATTTATAAACATTTATACTACTTTAATTGCCAACTGATTTAAAAAATGTTTTAAAATTTTGTAAAAGCCGGATGGATTATATATATTTTATTTTATTCTAATACTTTTTATAATATCAAAAGAAATGCTATAGTAAAGAAATTGGAGCAATAGTTTATTGTCAAGTAACGTAAATAAAAACTAGCACATCCTGTAATAATATGATGCTTTTTTAGTTTGCAAAATATTTAGATAACCCAAATGCAATTCAAAGGTTGGGTACTTAGGTGAAAACGAACGGTAAACGTTACCGTAGCCCGTAAAGGCCCATGGTCAGAATAGATACGATCTCTAATGTTTAGTGGGCCTGAACTCGGCCCATAATTTGAAACTCTCATTACCATTTCTTTCACGATGCAGGGCCGCAGGGGTAGTTCTTTTAACGGATAATTGGACTATTAACGGGTTATTTATAATTTGATTGTTGACGGGCTGCTGACACATTTGATAATACGAGTACGGAATCTTGAGACACTAGGTTGTCATGCCGCTCGTACACCAATCTCTCCTCATCAGTCCCGAACTTGAGGTGTATTTAAGTAGAGCCTAGGGGTGCATATCGGAAACAAACAAACATAGTTTGCCCATAACCACAGAGTAACTGATAACTACCCCGAACTTAACAGTTTAACCCCAACCAACTCTAAGCGACGGTTTTTGTTTGGCCAAGACTTTAACCGACCCATTCGGTTTTAGTTCAAGGATAATTTTCCATTAACCAATCCTCCACAAAACATATTGCTCCGTTCAGGTATTTTGTTTTTCAACTGGTGATAATTAAATAATAAGTTTACTAAACTGTAAAGTAAATTTAAAAGTAACTAACTGATTGATATATGTAATTAAAATTTATACCATTATTGGCTTCTTAATCCTGTTCTTCATATATACTTAGATTCCATGTTACATAGTTCCGTTTGTGAACTTTCATTGCTAACAAAATGTGTGTATAAAAAACAATACTACACTTGTACATATGCAATTGTGCATATGATCCTTCAGTCACACGCTGGTGTTTGTTGTGATTGATCCACTACTCGTGCTATGCCATTTTGCGGTCACAGAGATCGGCGACGCTGTGATTATCGATCCGACACCTTCATTTTCCGGCAACGGTGGTGGCATTGTTGACTTTGCAACGGTCAACTCTTCAATATCACCACTACTTTCCTCTACTTGAATCCCCTTCAAAACTTCCCACACCTCATTCATCGTAGGCCTCATTTCCAAATCAAACTGCAAACACCGAAACGCTAATTCCGCCACCGACGCCATCATCTTCTTGGTTTCCAGGTCGGATCCTAGAAACGGGTCGACTAGCTCGTTGAGAGCACATCTTTGGATCCGATCTATTGCCATATTAGCTAGGTTGATCTCGTCTTTAGACCTGCTGATGTCAAAAGCAGGCATTGAGGAGATCAACTCTATTAAAACTACTCCAAAGCTGTAAACATCACTTTTATATGTCAGCTGATAACACTGGTGATATTCGGGGTCCACATAACCCGGGGTGCCTTGAGGCGCGGTTGAGACATGTGTAACATCATTTGGTAACAACCTTGACAACCCAAAATCCGCTACTTTGACACAAAAGTTGTCATCAAGAAGAATGTTGTTAGTTTTCACGTCTCGGTGAATGATTTCGGATGCGTGAAGGTATACAAGAGCGCTGGCGGTTTCAACAGCTATTTTCATACGGGTCTGCCACGTCAGCGGGCTCTGTTTTGCACGGTCACTGTGTAGGTGGTCAGCCACCGTGCCATTAGGGATGTACTCATAGACCAAGAGGAGTTCACGGCTCCGGCGAGAGGTGCAACCGTAGAGTGATACAAGGTTTTTATGTCGTAACCGAGTAAGGATTTCGACCTCGTTCATGAACTGTTGGACTCGTTTGTAACTGTGCTCGTATAGTCGTTTCACCGCAACTTCCCGGCCATCGCGGAGTTTACCTAGTAAAAAGACAATAAATTCAACTTTAGTTTGGCATGTATTTTGAAAGTACTGACCGCAGTCTTGTATTTGAATTCAGCTTTCACTAGTTTTCTTAAGATTTCACGTTTAAAATAAATGACAGGTAATTACCATAATAAACAGTTCCGAAACCTCCATCGCCTATTTCCTTAGAAGAATCAAAATGATGGGTGGCGTCTTGAAGTTCGGCATAGGAGAAAACCGACACACCGAAGTAGACACTGGTATCTTCAATTTCACAGGATTTATCCTTTGATGATAAATAAGCCAAAGCTTTGCGTTTGTAGGCACAACGAATAAAGAAAATGGTGGTCACGAGAGCAAAGATGAGCACAACTCCAGCAACAACTACAAGTTCACGACATAAAAACTAAATTTATGAGATCAATGCCTCATTTACAGATTAAGAAGATCAATTTTACATGACAATATTACCTGCGATGATAATCAGTTTACGGTTTATTTTCTCTGCAAAAGAAAAAAACACTCAATTAGTTGTAGAGGGGTGGTGTTTAGATATCAATTTCCCTACATTCCAACACTAGACGCACACAAAAATGCAACATAATTTATTTTTTTCATGAGAACATGTCACAGGTAAACTTGAGAGACCTTAAATATCCTACTAACAACGAGATCCGGTAATTGTTGTTAGATATATCGAGTGGCTTCTGTGCTGATGTTATAAAAGTTAATACATTTATTTGTGTATCAAGATGTGAAAGCTTAATGAAATCTAAAACTTTAAGACCGGCTAACATGTAACCTATGAGTTAAACTTGTCTGTTTTTACAATTTACAAACATTTCATGCCACCTAAAGTTTGGATGCAACTAAGTCAAAGTCAAAATAGAATAGTCCAACATTTGATTTTTACGTCACAAGCCGCAAGTTTATTGCTCCAAAATGGACCAAAGAGAGAAGCCTTATGTACAACCTAACTACTCTTAACCAGCATGTTTTCAAAATGTTCACATGGTGATGTACTGATGTCAACTTCCAACTATTTAAACAAAAATAGTGATTTGAGGTTATCTTGATTAAGTTTCAACTGTTAAAACAAGTTATTTCGTATTCAACAAAAATATATATCAAATATAATACGCTTTGAATAGCTAATTTTAAAATACTAATGAAATGTTACAGACAAAATTAGAACCGACAAAAGTTACTAATGTCAAAACCTGAATACTTTTGAAAATGTAGACCGATTTAGACAAGTCTTATAGCTGAAAATACATGTGTGATGTTTCATGATTTAATAAAAAAAATTAAGATCAACATTTTGACCAAGATATTTGGTAAAATAAACATTGATCGTTCTTTTTATCACCACATTTCCTGAAGAGTGCACAAACACAATCGGCTTAATATGCCAACCATTTGTTTTCCAAATTTTTATACCAAGTCTACCTTTAATTGAAAAAATTTTGCCCATAACTTTTCTTCAAATTATAATGGCAAATAAATATTCTATTTTCCAAATATTAAAATTATTAGAAAAGCTATAAAAAAGCTAAATACAAAAGACTCGCATACAGAATTGGTTCACAAGTTCACCCAAAAGACACGTGACAGTATAGTATGTTTTAAGTCACATACGAAGCTGTAAACCATGTGTTTACATATGAAAAAAAAATCCATAGGTCAAAATGATGATTTTCTTATATTTGGTCATATGTATTAAACTTAAATGTTACATTCCAATTAATTTCATCCAACACCTACAACGACTAGATAAAAAAAATACAAGTTTTTAATAATAATGTACAAATAATAATTCATCTATTATATCTATTATAATAAAATAAGGTTTTAAGATTCTACTTGACATAATTCTAGATCATCTAATTTTAATTTTCTTGTTTCTTTTTTCTATTAAATAATCATCTTAAATACTAATAATATTATTTAATTTCTTTTGAGATTAAAATTTGTTTTTCAATAAATTAAAAAAGATATCTTTTTATAAATATAACTTCTAAATAAACAAAAATTTAAAAATAAGAAAATTTTCTAAAACAACAAGCATGTTTATAAATATGAAGTATTTTAAAATGTTTTTTTAAATAATTTTTGATAAAACAACATAACTAAAATTAGAAGTTATAATAAATAAAGTTTTAATATTGATATTTTCAAAATGGTTTGTCTTGCAATAAAATGTTTATTAAAAAACAATTAGGGTTTAAAAACAAAATTTTAAAATAATATATCATTGTTTTATTAATTATATTATTACGTATATATAATTTCAATCATATTATTTTATAATTATTACATTTTCAATACTAATTTTTAATATTTTATTTATTTCTAATACACTATGTGCTAACTTAATGTATAATATACCAAAAACAGAAATATCTTACCAGGTTTGCAGCTCCTGCTATGAGGCCTATCGGGGCAATAGCAACGAAACGAAAAAATTGTCATATCAAACCCACACCTCCCCCCACTCCGCTCACAACCACCGCACTCCGCCGCACGCCACCGCACCTCAAACCCCTTCTCCACCACGCCGGTGAAATTCCCACCGTCAACCACCGTCCTCTGCCCATCTCCGCCCTCCAACTCCACCGGCACCTCCACCACCCTACCACCGCCACCACACCCCTCAATTAGGGTTCCCAAATTCTCGTCATACTCCACCACAACATACTCCACCCTCCTCTCACACGATCGAACCCTAAACCTCTCCAATTCCAACGAAACGTTGTGCGAACACCTCGAAATCGATATCAGTTTCGTCGTCTTCTCGCTGTCGATCGTGAATCGATTAGGATCTAGCGTCAAGTTCCTGATCTCCGATGGACAATAGCTACTCCGATTCGATGAAATCGCGGAGTTTTGCAGTCGGAGATGATGTTTATCGTAATCAATTTGCTTAATTCTGAAATTTGTTTCGGAGATCGTGATAATCGATGAGCCGTTTATGCAGTGGAGCTCGAACCCAGGGTGACCACACTCGGGATCCTGTAAACCATTGATGAAGAATGGGTAGGTGATGTTACGCATATCGCCACAATCCTTTGGGACACATGATTCGTAGTGGTGATCTAGAGAGAATGAATGGTTGAATAGGAGGAATAGTGAGAAGATAAAGGGATTTGTGGAGGTTTGTTTGATCATGTTCTTATGGAGATTTTGCAATTTTGCAGAGATTTGATTGTTGAAGATGATGATTGATGATGGAGGTTAAGTAGGCGGTGTGTGATTTTTGACTTGGAGGTAATAATAGAGGTTTATTTGGTGGAATGAGACAACTGACATATTGATGTTGTGGGGGTGTTGAATATTTCACAAGTATAACTATATAAGTTGTCAAAATAGGATAATAATCATATTATGTCACGTGTTAATATCTCAATTCACATAGCGTCTTGAAATGAATTGTATTGTTTCGTGATCTAATATAGTAATATGTGTCATTTCAGTGTATATTTTGTGTAAGAGGATTTTTTTGAACGGTTGGTTAATTGTTAAAAATTAATAACACATACTTAGTAATAATTTACTATTGTCAAGGTTTGAACCTTGAACTTCCAAAAGAGTTAAAAGCCTTTCATCTCCCACTGAAGCATTAAGCCAAGAGATCATTAGCAATGTAAGAGGTTTATTACTGTTTGAACATTGACTTGAAGGTTATGAAATATTAATCTTACTAGTTGTTTCAAATTATGTTAACTCTTAATATATATAATATGTATGTTCAATTAAAATTTCAAATTGTAAATAGCATGCATATAAAACTTATAAAAAGTACATTTAACTTATATAAAAATGCAGACGAAATACATAATACACGTAGTGATGATGAAAATCAAGATGTATTATGATACTGAAAGTGAAGAAGATGGTAGTAAAATTGGAGTTTAGGTGTCGCCTTAGGAGGACGACACAGTGGATATGCGGGTGAGTGACTGGGTCAAGGTAAGAAGTTGAAATTGAAAAATGTAGAAGATAGAGAGTTTGAAGTTTTAGAAAATGTGAGCAAAAACCCAAGGCATTATGTTTATATGACATGTTACCCGATTGGTGGCCGACATACACACATGTCAAAGTCATATTAGAAAAAATGCAGTGGCGAATTGGTTTTTCTTTTCCATCAGCAGTGTTTATTTTTGTAATTTCACTTACTCTTGAAAATTAGTTTCATCCTCCGCCTCTCTTATAATCACCGCGCAAACACTAAATAAACTTATTTTACATGCGAAGAACATTATAGTAGGTTATCTATTTTTGTTATGAGTGTGTGTTTTGTATTTTGAGAAATGGTTTTATAAATAAATGAGAAAGAATATTTATGGAGATTGTATCTTGATTCCTTATATTTTGAAAAACACGATATAACTCCCATAGATTTTTTAATATTTTCAAAATGATTCTAATTGAAGGAGAGAAAAAATATAATATTAAAAATATTATTTAATTGAAAGAGATAGTAAAAACTAATATTTTTAATGTAAATATGAGAATAAATATGAAGAAGGTAACGTGATTGCTCTAACATTTTATAGACAATATAATATTCATTAATTATGATGGATATTCGTCCTTAATAATGAAATTATTTAATAAGTCATTACGATTTTTTAAATTTATTTAATATTTTTTATTAATTAAAATATTAAATTTAAATTGTTTTTTATTTTTTTCTGGTGATACACAGGGTATGTGTATCGCTGACCGGCGATACAACTATATTTTTAATATTTTTTCTAGAGCGATATATATTCATGTTGTATCACTGACCAGTGATATATGTATTTTTCTATATTTTTCAGTGATACCTTAGCGATACCACATGCATTGGTATCGCTGGTCAGTAAAAACTGGCGATATCACATATATTGGTATTTGTGCAAAAAGATATTTGAACATGTGACACAATTTGATTCGTGTAATATTTTGGATATTTTAAAAGTTAATAGCTATTTTTATAAACTTATATATTGAATTGATTATTTTGGTAATTTTTTTAAACTATAAACGTACTTGTCATGGAAGTCAACTTTATGGAAGAATGCACAAAATGAAAAGTTTCATGGTTATTTTATAGTATTGCTGATAACAATGAACTACATTGCAATTGGTATTTTTTACTTCACGGAGGATAAATTTGTAATATTGAATTAACAAAAGGAGTCACATGTATTCGAATTTTAAGAAGAGTTGACTAATGATTAAGGTGATTGTATTGGAACTTGGTACGTAAAAAATATATAGTTTTCCAAATATAACTTAACAATAGTTTTAAAAGGAAAAACATTGCCATATATACACGGCTGGTTAACGAATCACGTGACTTTACACGTAAAATTCAATATGTGACACATGTAATTTAGTATATGCGTATTCACGGTTTGTTAAATTATTAACGGCTTTAAGCACACTGTTACAATAATATACAGATTCATTATTTTGTTTTCTACAAAGGAGTAATAGAATGATATTAGAAAACAGGAAACGTTAGGTGCTATTCGCATAATCTGTGTATCATAAGTATGCTAAAATAATTAAAAAGTAATTTATAATTACCATTCTAAATTTTGTACAATACAACTGACTTCAACATTATATAGCATGTATCAAGCATACAAACTAATACTAATAAGTAATGGATTGTTTGACAACTTTTTAATCAACATCTTAATAGTTTAGATGTCTGAATGGTTTATCACTTAATGGTTCAGACTGTTTGTTTCACGAGCAAATATCTGAATGGTTCAGACATTTGCCTCTGAATGGTTAAGCATTATACTAATGCGAATGGTTAAAAAATATAATGCTGAATGATTAAGACATCTTATCAGAATTGGTCAGATATTTACATTTGAATAGTTAAACAATATACTACCTATTAATGATTCAGATCTCTTAATGATTCAACGTTTAATGGTTCAAACATTTTATTTGTTTAACACTTAATTATTCAAAAGCTGCCAAACAACCCTAAAAATGATAAAGTGTAAATATATAGAAGCAATGAAAGGATGTTATCTATATGAATAGGTTGCGTAAAAAAGGTTAGGAAGATAAATGAGGTCTTTAGCTTTATTTTTGTCTTTCTTGTGACGTATGTGATTAATTTGATACGGTGCGTACAAGTATTTATAATGGTTATTACTTTTATTTACTTAACTTAGTTTGGTAACTAGATCCATTAAAACGATTTTTTGATTTCACTCACATCAATTTGAATGAGAGGTATTAGTTATTTCTATTTGTTTTCTATTTTATAATTAACTTATTATTTAGATACTTCTTCCTATTTAATAAACACCTTAACATGTTTCTTTTATTTTTATATCTTATAGTTTATTATAAAGTTATTGTAAAAATGAGTTGGGTATAACTATAATATAATGTAATTTTTAGGCTAGTAAGATTGATCGAATATAAACTTCAGTTTTTGTTCATAAATAATATCTTAAGAATGAATGCAATATATTGATAATTTAATACTAGAAGGATTAAGTCACAATATGAATGAGTTACACCAAACTGATAAATGGTATATCAAATTCTACTTAGATATATATAATTTCAATATTAACGTACATAAGTAACAACATTCTCATATAACCTTATTTAAAAATCTATTTTCGAACCATATATACATAAAAACTCAAAGATTGAAGAATATATTGTATTGATTATAACTTGATTTATAATACATCAAATATAAAATATAAAAAAATAAACATTTCGTAACATTATATTAAATTAATGTAGATCATAATATTAATACCTATAGCAGAAAAATAAAAATAATATTAAATAAAATACATGTAATTCAGAAAAAAGAACACATCATTAATCACATCAGACATAACGGTATTCCACTAGCATCTTCAATGAGTGGATCTTTAAATATCTATGGGTGAAAAAATGAATTCATGCATCCATAAAAGTTGTGAAGCCATAGAGAACCAAATGTGCGTGTGAGGGATAAAGGAGTGTCGATTGTATTATTTTAAAAAAATTATGAAAAATTAGCAACGATAGTAAATTGTATCGTTAAAGTACACAAACAAGCAATCGTCATCTAAAAAGTTAGATAAATAAAATAAGAAAAATGTTATTTTTTTAAAAAAATTTATAAAGATGTCTTCGCATTATAAATAAGAATTTTTCTTGTATTATTGATTTTATGTATATAGTTCATGTTCGTGTAAAAGTGAGAAGTGAAAGGCGAAATTCAAACCCTCATCTTCCTTATTTCATGTATGTTGTCAATTTTGACTAAAGTCAGCCATTATATCATTACCTTTTTATATGAGAATTCAAAAGCGTTTACTATCCTTCATTCAAAGAAATGAATTATTGTTTTTAACATATAAAAAAGAAAACTTCACGTAATAGTAAATTTACTTGACGTTTTACTTATCTCTAATTTTTTTGTAAATATATGAGACGTTAGAATGGACTGATTTGTAAATCAATTTTATTATGGTTAGTTTGCTTAAGATTGGGAATTTATTTTGGTTTTGGTGGTGGTTCTTGTTGTTGTAAATGAAGATTATCAAGAAACTAAATACATATTTAAGAAGACATGCCACCAAATAAAAACATACATCACATTTGTTAATTGTAGTTATTTATCGAATTAACAACCATTAATACATAACCTGTTTAAGTTGAAAACTTAACCATAAAAATTACATAATATAGTTGTACAAGACCTTCTTATGTATTACGACTAAAACAAAATTACAAATATTTTATTTGATTCTAGTAAACTAAAACTGATTATGCGTTAGATTGCTCTCGATCTGTAATACAATTGTATTTGAATATGGCCGCTGACCATTTCTCTCAATTATAGATGTGTTCTCCCTTTATCCACCAAATTTATCCAATTGGGCCAAAATTTAAAAGAAAAAAAAAAGATGTGGACATTAGCCATTGTCATCCATTATGAATTTGGGATCAATTTCTAGGTGAAGTCAATGAACGAATTTTTATATTAGATTTGAATGACGATGAATTTTATAAATAGAAAAACTTAAAGCTACCAAGACACTAGACAACAGGTAAAAAAACATTACACAAGAGGAGTATCTAACCACTCGATCTAGTTTTTAGTGAATTTATTACGTCGACTGAAAAGAGAAAAAAAGTTAATATTTAGGTTAATATCCTAATACAACATCAAAAGAAAAATCAATAGTTTCAAGTTTCAGAGTGTAATTGTTGCGATAACTTTATTGAAGTGTATTAGAATGATAACATTGTTTCGGTTGAGTTACATATAATTTTTCGTTACAGTTAGACTATGTGTTGTGGATGGCCTTTATTAGGGGCTAATTTTCTAGATTAAGTTTTCTTGTTACAAATTTCTAGATTAATCAGGTTAATGTATAAAGCTAAATTATTAAAAGTGTTAATTAGCTCTAAAGTAAGGTTTAACATTTTAAATAATTAAAATGTTATTGGGTCATTTTAATAGGTTTATTAATAGTTTATATCTTTAAAAGAATACATATATATGATATATATAATTTTTTCTAAAAATTTCAGGGTCCCTAAGGAGATTAGGTCTTGGGCAGTCGCCTACCCCACCCCCCTCAGAGCCGGGGCTCTATAGAGCGCCAATCATCATCACAATTCACAATATTACAGAATAAATTGACATGAGTCTCTATCTCATAACACCGACACTTGTGTCATTTAACTTTTAATAGATGTTCTTTTACTATGTTTTTTTTATCCGAGTAGTGTGAATAGTTTAAAAATACCTTTTTAAAAAAATCTATGATTTCTCTCTCAGATCCTACAAAAAAATTAGCTAAAAGAGGCCATTTAGGTGACGGTCATAATTTAAGATCTAACGATTTAGGAATCCATCGCAGTCGTATTTTCTTTAATCAACGAGGTTGTTTGAAGTGGAGAAACCCATTGTTGCCTTCTATTTGTGTAATAGTGGCTAGTTTGTGAAACCCATAAATGGTTTTTTCTTTTGTTACTATTTTCTTAAAATTACATAAATAAATCATTTGTTGTGTAAGATGATAAGTATACATTGCATGAAAATTTTAACAAACTAATGATAAAAGTTGAGTTTGGACTCTTAATATTTTATAAATAACAATCAAAGAACTCAAACAATTACCTCTTAAAAAGGTTGAACTTAAAGTATTAGCTCTTTATATATATGTTCATTTTGCCTTCTTAATTTTAACTCTCAACATTTATAAAAAATTATAAAAGACAATTATTTTGAAATTGAAATGCATTATTTTGAATCAGAACCTTTTTAGTAATAAAACCCATGTTATTGGTCTACATTAGCATTTAGAAAGGGTCCTGTTGGGGACTTCGTAAATGTTTTTTAAAAGAAACTGGACTTAATCGTCACGTTTTGGCTAAAACGTGACGGTTTGAAAAACTAAAGGTAACGGTTAGATCAAAGTGTCACGTATGGCCTGACTTTTAAATGTTGATTTTTTATTAAAAAAGTATAGAATACTATACTTAAAACCATACATAGTTAAACACAAAAGTGAAACTATACTGTAGAAATTAATATAATAAAAAAATATAGAATACTATACTAATTTGCGTTATCTTCAATCGACATTGCTACTGTAAAAAAGCAACTACTGTCAATATTTTTAAAAATACACTGCAAACTTAAAACCTAACGTCAAATTTTGAGAATAAAAAAAAGTCACGGTTTGCCAAAATGTCATAGTATTCTATACTTTTGCAAAAATATCATAGCACTTCAAAATTTGAGTATAGTATTCTATACTTTTTATAATATTAATATTTATAGTATAGTTTTACTTTTGTGTTACAACTATGTATAATTTTGAGTAAAGTATTCAATACTTTTTTGATAAAAAATCAACAACTTTTTATAAAAAAACTTGAATGTGTTGTGCATATACCATGAAATGGGCGAGAAACCGTCAGGGTTTGGCCTAATCGTGACGGTTCAAAGTAGTACTTACCTCGTCCCTTAAACGTCACAGTTAGGGCAAACAGTGACATTTTGTTTCAAAACCTTACTTTTTATCAATATATTTTTATCAGCATTCAGTCTATACGTGACACTTTGACCTAGTCGTCACCTCTAGGTTTTCAAACCGTGACATTTTGGCCAAAACGTGACGTTTGGTCTGTTTCTCTTAATTTTTTTATGGTGCGCCTAAAATTTCCTTTAAAAAATGAAGAAAAGGAGGTCGCGTGAGCATATAAAAAGAAGAAGAAAAGATGCATGTTACATTTTATTATAGGTAAGAAAACATAGGATTAATTATAACATTCATCGAAAGTTAAGTGATCTAATACAAAAAATTATCGTCTTAACTGTAATAATATTAAAAAATTGATTATTATTCTATAAAAGCATTCCCAATATTATTT
Organism: Flaveria bidentis; assembly: GCA_018326385.1. Taxonomy (NCBI): domain Eukaryota; kingdom Viridiplantae; phylum Streptophyta; class Magnoliopsida; order Asterales; family Asteraceae; genus Flaveria; species Flaveria bidentis. The sequence continues at coordinate 45,324 of BJCM01006245.1, read as the reverse complement.
TCATACCCATCTTTAAACTTTAAAGGAAACTAGTAATGTAATCCGCGCGATACGGCGGAATGTTAAACCGTGAAAATTTATTAATATTGTCGAAAGATTGATAGAATAAACACGTCACAACAGAATATTTTCATATCAAAAGTTATTTAAAGAAAAAAATTGAACCTAAAAATAAAAGGATTACACCCGGTTCTTAAAATTTATTGAAGATGTTTATGAAATAAAAAAATAAAAAAACAAAATAAATATGCACAAATAAACAATGTTTTATGTAATACTACGTCTCGCTATCATAACTAAAAGAATTTTTTTAACGACAAATCTATCATATTTTTGAACTATTTCATATTATTTAAGATGCAAAGCCCCTAGGGCTAGCTCCACATTAACAATTGAGAACATTATTTTAATACTTAATGATGTTTATCATTTATGATGGTGACAGTGTAGTGAAATCATTTGTCGCACGCACACCCTGGACTCATAATGAAAAGCATTTGTTCAATGACACAACGTGGGTTGTAGTAACTGGCATTTATTCAATAGATTTACTGCATCGTCATAATCGTTTAAAATGAACTCTTGTGATTGTTCGGTTAAAATTATCAATAAAAGAGTCATTAAATGACATAATTATTAATTAAAAAGTGTTAATGAGATTTTCAGTAAAAGCCTAATGCTCTATTTTAAATACATGTATGGAGACGTAGATAAAAAAAAATTATAAGAGCAAAAGATTATAAGTTGAAAAAATCCATGTTTCTAACACCTGCACATCTATGATTTCCTAAAACACATAATATTCTTTGCTTTAATAGATGAGATATAAAAGGCAACCTCCAATATGTTTGTTTATTCTTGTAAAATTAGAATACTTTATTTGGAATTTGTAAGATTTTGTGATAAAACCAAGATGCTTATCCTATATGCTTTCTTCCACCGGTCACCGGATTCTTTACCGGAAAAGATACGTTGTCATGATTTCTCAAGCACCTCATAATTGACTGAAGATGCGATGGGAGGGGTATGGATTACGGTTGACGGTTAGTGATGTGCTACCGTAAATCCGCTCCGACTGTTATTGAAAATTTATGGTAGAGTAAATCCTGGATATAAATAAAAAACTCATTGGGAAAAAATTTCAGTTAATTACAATACTACCACTAAAGCCATGCTTGTACCATCTGCATCACAGCTTTGCACTTTGGTTTTTAGTGTAGTAACTAGTTTTATAGGTAAAAGTTATATCAAAACATATGTTGAAATAAGCATATCGTAACGATTTAATTGGAATATAGAAAATAGTTACCATGTTTTGAAAAGCAATAGATATATACTATACTTAGATAACAGGTTTTGGTTGCGCTTTGCGAGGCTCGATTTCGTATAAAATTTATCACAAAACGTACGTACAGATAATTATAACGCAATAATATATTCGTAATTTCTAAAAAAAACATTATGTTCTTGAAAAAAAGATTAATAATATATTATATTTGATCGGCATTGGTTTAAAACGAAACTTATGTCTATAAGTAGATAAAATTAAGTACGTCGTAACAGTATATCCATAATTTTAAATAACAATATATTTTTAAAGTATAAGAGAAATACAAAATATAATACAAAATAATTATAATAATAAAATAATAAACAACTTTTGAAACCAAAAGCCGACAAATGCCTGAATCGAGTCACATAGGCATGCAATTTGAAGTTGTAAACCATGCATTAAGTGTTTGCTCTTTGCGTTTTAAAGTATAGATAATAATATAAAAATATGTGTTATTTGACTCTATAGTCCTACATCAAAATCTTCAATCCCTTAGATTTTTAAGGGAAGCCACAACACTCCCGGGATCACAATTCATCCTAATATATATTTTTTAATTTTATTTGTGAGTTTTATGAGCGAAGGTTATAAAAAATACATAATAATTGAATAACAAATTATTTAACTGAAAAGGGATAGATATAGCGGACGAGTTATATTATTTATAAAATGAGATATAAATTAGATTATATGGATGGAAAAGAAAAACCTAGTCTGAATGCTCTGAATGCTCTAAAGATGATCCATAGTTTATTTCATGTCGATTAGTATTTAGTAAAATATTTTGGTTTGTTGACACCTTTTCTTTCCTCCTTCCAACTAGAGCGACCCAACTCAGAAATATTTTTAAGACAGAAAATTTTAGATTTAAGACTTATGTTAACGTTGCAAAACTCATCTCATTAGTCCTTAAACATAGATTCATGAATGCAGCCTTCAATTAATATACATTATTTAAATACTTGCATATTAACTAATTCCGGTAACGAAACCAAATTTAGAGAAAGAAAGAAAAAACTAACCTAGCATAAGTCGTCTTAGGTGACAACTAAGACGATATTTAAACTTTAAAGAAAGAAGGTAAACAAAGTTTCAAAAGCTTAGGTAAGTTTGGTCGGCCCTTGACCCTCGTCACATGGAATGACTATACAACAAATATCCTTGATTACTCTTCAAATCAATTTTTTTATGACAGGTTTTAATCACTAACACTCATCTATTTATCTTCATTCATTATTTAAGTACGAAACCTTAGCGCATTAGGATAACTCGTTCCGAATAAAAGCTTGTACATCATTTCGTCTCTATCAGTCACGAACCCGTAACCACCTTCAGTAGGAAATTCATTTTATGTGAGAAAATCCACTAACACAACCTAAAATCTTTTGTTTAACATGTAAGACTTAAACTCAATACGATTCCCTTTATTTTAATAAGATATTGAAGTATATCACTTCAATCAATTGGGCTAAAGATCACTAGTATTCTTCAAATTAAATGCAAAGGGTATAGAAAATTTGAATGAATTCATAAACACCATTGAATTTGGGAGGTATTGAATTGTGTAACCTTTTTTGAATTTAATCATATGCTTGACATGATAATTTGGTTAAATTCTCCGTATGGTTGGATTTGGGGCTTTAAATGCCTTTAATAGATGAGAAGGATTTACTGTGAAGGATGTCCTAAATTATATTGATCATCTATTTTTACCGTATAGTAATGGCCATACAAAATGAAAGAAGTTCTTGCCTAGAATAATTAACATTAATGTATCAAGCAAACTATGAATGAGCCTTGTAAACTAGATCATCTAGGAATTGATGTTCATTTTATATACTATTCCGCTATAAGAAACAACAATGCCAATATTATGAATACACCAATTTCAATTTTGAAGTGTACAAACCAACAAACGTGCCTAGAAAGATACAATATCATTCATATATTGATTTATAAATTCTTTAACCTTCATTCCAACAACAATTTCATTGGCTTAAGGCTAGCAAAAAACAAATCATACTCAAAAGAAAGTATTTAAAAAAGTAAACAAAATAAAAGAATTCAGATTATATGAAATATCACAAATATTTAAATATAAAAATTGTATATATGAATCATGGCTTTTAACAGCAATTATTAAAAAATTTGAGAGCATTTAGATCGACGGGCTTAAAGCAAGAGTTTTCCTTTTTCTAATACACTGGAGTCTACCCTTGCTTCTAACTAGTGTTAGCTGGCCTCATTAATCTTCGTTATATGTTGTGATTATAGTTTTTTACTAGCTTGTATGTTCTGCGGTATCAAATGAGCCTTATAAACTAGATCGAAATATCTTTCTCATTAGAGTTTTAATTTGAAGCACATTCTATCTATTAATTTGGTTTGATAATTTGACACAGGGATAGTAGAGCCTAATAAAAAAAACGCACTTGTTCTCTCTATATATTATACTTTTTTTTCGTAAAGATAACTATATAAAATGAAAATCATTTAAGACCGACAACTTGAACGTTCACATTATGGCCATAAATTACTGGCTTTGCATATCATCTTTGTAAAGATGTGGGTTAGAGTTAATACCTATTTAACCTAACACGCTTTCACCTTAAAAGAGTTAACAATAATATAATAAAAATGCTTTATATTCATTCAAAATCAAACGTTGTTTATTCGTGGGATATCCTTTGAAAGGTCATTATATGACCACTAGATTCGCACACGGTTCAGTTAAATTCAACATAATCACTAGTTATTCTTCTGCGACGGGCTGCTTGTTGGAAGTCGGTGTTGACCAATCTCTTTACGCTCTTGGATTATTTTCTCCTTTTTTCTAAAAAGAAATATTTGGCATTTTTTAACGGTTAATTGGATCACTAACATGTCACTGTTTCACACGCTTATCTCATTACTCAAGTACAACCCTTAGAAAAAATACTCACATTTAGGGCTGCAAACGAACTAAATGTTTAGCGAACAGTTCATGAACTGTTCGGCCGGAAGTTCGGTTATGTTTATTCGTTTAGTACATGCACGAACACGAACAAGAAAATTTTGTTCGTTTAGTTAAAGGAACGAACACGAACACAAGCCGTGTTCGTTCATTTATGTTCGTGAACGTTTGATAATGTGTTCGTTTATGTTCGTTCGTGAACATTCGATAATGTTTTTGTTTATGTTCATTCATGAACGTTCGATAACGTGTTCGTTTATGTTCGTTAATGTGTTTGTTTATATTCTTAATTTTTGTGTCAGTTATTTTTATTACTATTATTTCAAGTATTTTTTATATTTATGTTAAGTACTTACTTATTTCTGATTAATTTTGTATAATGTTTGTAATAAAAAATGTAAATTTTATTTTAAAACAAATCTATAATAATTTGTATTCGTTTGTGTTTATGAGATTCTTTGTGTTCGTCATTTTCATGAACAGTTGTTTTTGTTTGTGTTCATTTGTGTTCGGTAAGTGTTCGTGAACAGTTCATGAACATGTTTATTTTCTTAATAAACGAACACAAACAAAGAATCTTGTTCGGTAAGTATTCGTGAGCAGTTCAAGAACAAGTTTATATCTTAACGAACAAACACGAACAAGACCTTGTTCGTGTTTGTTCGGTTCGTTTGCAACCCTACTCACATTAGATGAGAAAATCCACCGACCCACCTAGAAGGGTAGAATCCCTCTTATTTTTATCATAATGAGACTTGAACCCAAAATATTTACTTATTTTTATGAGATCTTGAGATAACTCACCTTAATTGCTTGAGCAAAGGCTCGTATCCCTACTCTAATAAAAACGTATCTAGGATGACACATGTCAACACCATATTGCACCTCAACAATTTTTTCTCTCGCCAATAAGTCATAGATCAACTGATTTAAGAGGAGGCATCCTATGACTTTTCAAAGTGGAGGTCATAGATTAGAGTCTCACTAGGTATAATATGCTCCTAGTGCGCTAAGAGTTTTACCATAGTGGGCCTTTAAGTGGTGGTTTTCCCGTGAAATGGTGGACAGACCTGGTTATCAGCATTGTCTGTGTTCGCGAGCGTGAGCCTTTCGCCAATGGGTTTACTTGGATGACCGGGCTTAAAAATTATTCGTTGGCCGTTAAAAAAATTTTTTTGACCCACTTCTCTCTCCTATTTAATAATCAAATTTTTTACTAATTATATTATTTTTTTTAGATTAAAATAGTTTTTTAATAAATCAAACAATAGATATTTTTACTAATGTTATTTTTAAGAAAATAACTTTTCTTAAAACTATAAAACTTTTTAGAACATTAAAATTTTTTAAAAATGTAAAATATTTTATAATTGGTGTTTGATGTTTTTAAAAAGTATAAATTTTATAACAAGAAATAATTAAAATTGAGAGTTATAGAAGAAAGGTTTTAAGTATGACATTTTTTAAACATTTGTATAAAAATAAAATTTATTTTATTTATTATAATAAAGATTTTAACCATATCTTATTTTAAAATATCGATTTATAATTAATAATTTTCATTCTATTTAATATATTTTTATTCAAACCATGTAACGCTTTTTCTTCTTCCTAGCAGCGAGCATCTCTGGGCTACCCGATCCATCACTAAACGAAAGGTCGAAAGTCAAAGTTTCCCAGCCATTGAGATCTTACTTTGATTTTGATACGGAAAATATCTAACCATAGAAATAAGAAATACGACTTTATGCCCCATGTCAAAAACTAATTGATTTCGTAGTTGAAAAACAACAATCTCAGTATAACATGATTCAGTTGCTTTTGCTTTGTGCTCTTCTCTTCTTCCTGGCCCTGAAAAGAAAAGAAAGGGAGAAAGAAACGGGATTGTGTCAACAATCCCCTATTCCAACGAAAAACAACCCATTTTTTTTGTTTAGTCTGTTCCTATCAGAAAAATTACGATTTAAGGGTTTATTAAAGTTAGTTAGCAAATAGTTTTACATTTATTTTCGATGTCCAATTGAGAAAATCTCGAAACATTTTCTTGGATTATTGTGAAATTATTATGTATCACAGCTAATGATGGTGAAAGGGCCTGATGCAGCCCCCCTTGGTGCCTCTTTTCTTAATTCTTATAATAGTTTGTACTTTGTAGGCTTTTGAGAATGAGCCCCCACCAATGTATTTATGAGTAATAAGGTCAGGTTAAGCAACTTATGGTGAGTAGTAGGGCTTTAAATTCGTAAAATGCATAAAACCGGTAGAGTTATATTTAAAAGTGAAAGTTTTGCTCGAAAGACTCGTCTGTCAAGCGTTTACGCTATGACACCACTTGAATGTTCCATCATCATGTATTTGCTACGTTTAGGACCTATAATTAGGGCCAGTCATGTATTTGCACGTATGGATGTGTTTATGCTGAACTGCCTTTAACTAACAAATTTGGGTCTAACCGTCTACTAGATTACTTGATTAGAAATCCAAAGAGGTAAATTCGGACTCAAAGTTTGCAATCACGTCTATTTGCGAGCTATTAATAATTAAAGTTAAACCACGTTAGGTTCGCAATACGGTAACTAAACCAAGTAATTACAAAACCATGTTTTCCTTTTCTTCACGTAAATTAACCAAATGCAGAACGAAACCATCGAGCCCAATGTTTGTTATTGGTTTAAATATTGGGCCTTAACTGGGCCTATTTTATTATTTGGGTTTTGTTTACTTTCTCACTATAAAATATAAATTCAGAATGTATCTTTTAAACTCATAAGAAAACACACGGGATTACAATTGGGGGTTCAAATTCAAGAACACTCAAATGGTATTCAACCTGAATGTCAAACAAACAAATACTTATTAAAATTCCTTATCACCAAAGAGAAAATAGCATAGTTACACCAATAGTCATGACATATTATCCTTTTGGTTTGCTTGTTATGTTTCAGGATAATGTCATAGTAAAAAGACTCCTTATTCTAGAAAGGGTAAAATCAGTGACTCGCAAAAAAAAGACAGATTGATGAGAAGAAAAGACACAATTAGATAGAAACACTAAAATTCTAAAACCTACAAACTAAAAATAAAAAAAACTAAATTCTACAAGCTAAGATCATAGAGTTCGATGGGCAAGTTATAAAATCGCTAAAATGAATTGAATTGGAGTTCATTTGACCCACTTAATTAGTGGCTAAAAAGTCTTTGTCATGCGTTTTAGAATCCTTTTTATTTGAACCATACTTAAAATTTTAACCGCATAAGTGGTTATGTAAATGTTTGATATACGCTACTAGAACTCGTGTATCAACTCGTATAGTATCAGAAAACTATTTAAATTTTCGTATATTTTAATCAACTTTTACTTTTGTTTTATAGCTTGTTTATTGACTCCACCCTCTCTTTGGATGATTCATATAGTTTGTCTGCAAACACTATCACTCATTCTTTGAACGATATCTTTTTTATGAACATTTAGTTTTCTAAAATATATATTAACGGAATCAAGTACAAACTCTGACAGACATCTTAGTTGATCTTAAATGCTTAAATTTATTTCTTTAACTTAAATGGTGTAAGTCTAATAGCTCGAATTGTGAAATGTGTTTTTCTAATTAATTGGTTACATGTAGTTTAACACGAAAAATGGAAAAGAAAATTAAATTCCACCTCAAACTATGGAGTTGTCCAAACGAAGCTAGTTCTAATTGATTCATATGTTTGACGGAATCCTTTAACTTAGACCTTTAATTCGTGAAATCGTCAAATCAACTTAGTTTATCGATTCGATCAACATTTTACGACACACTACGATTCGATCAACATTTTACGACACACTACCATAATATTTAACCATATTCGACGTTTTGTAATACATAATTTTTTTTATCCAATCAAATTACTATTTTGATCAAATTGAATAATTGATTTTGTAAACCTGGCCATTGGGCCCAATTGACTGTACAATTTTGAATTGTGATCCAGTTTTGACACGATTTTAGAAATCAAAACACAAAAGAATGGGAGTGGGCTCACAGGCTTTGAGTCTCGGAGCATCAATAACGGGCAATTTGGGCCGTATTGTTACATATTGGGCATGTATAACTTTACGCCATAGTTTAGATGAATACCTTTTCAGCTTTCTGAGAACATTCAGAGTGAAGTCGTTAAAAATTAGGGCTGACAATTTTAGACACGAACACGAATACATGATACGAACCTACATGATCTTAACAGGTATTGGGTATGTCCTTAACATATTTCGTGTACGAAACAGGTAGACACGAATATACCTGTTAAATTTCGTGTCTAAACAGGTATTTTACCTGTTTACATGTTATGTACCCGTTAGTACCTGATAAATATTTTTTTTAAATATAAATAATATAACATTAAAAATGTTTTATGTTCAGATCTTTCGGATGATTTTTGTATTATTAGTGTTGCTTGCTAAAAACTTCCTAAGGTACCCTCACTTCAAATCTTTCGGATGATTTTTGTATCACTAAAATGGTTCCTAAATATGTGTTATTAATGGTTCTTATCGTGTCTTATCATGTATACTTGGTATTAACAGGTTCGTGTTCAGGTTTGGAAACAGGTACATGATAAGTTATCGTGTCGTGTACAGGTATACAGGTTTCGTGTTCGTGTCTTAACAGGTACAGGTATACCTGTTATGCCAGCCCTATTAAAAATATGTAAGTGTATTTGGTATATTATATGAAATGGTTTTGAGTGGTTTGTGTGTGTATGAGAAAAAAAATATTGTTATGAACTGTTATATTTGAAAAATCATTATTCGATCCTTATAAGTTTTTAATATTTTTTAAAGTGGTTGTGAATGGAAGGGAAAGAAAAAAGTAATGACAAGAGTATAAAAATATTATTTAATTAAAAAATATAAAGAAAATATAACGATTTTTAGTGTAATTATATGAAAAAATAAGAACTCATTGAAAATGCTCTTATCATACATAATTTTGAAAAAAATGACTTTTTGAATGGTGAAAGTTCCAATTTACATGCGGCAAAATCTAAAGGGTGTCTGCCTGTTTCTAGCACCGGTCGGATTATTTTACTAAAATTGGGTATCGCTTGTTGATATAATGATACATGAGTATAATTTTATATTAAAGTTCATAAAAAAGTAATCATGAAATTGCCTTAATACTATCATCACGAATTCACGAGTTATAAAGGATTGGATTAATCTGTATTGGATTTGAAACAACGATTTTCTAATTGCAAATATGGTATTTATCAAATATTATGATGAACGATTTTTAAAAGAATACTATAGTGTGACAAAAGTATCATCACTAAAAATAAAGAACGTTTGTAATTGCCAAGTTACAAGATGTTAAAAACATGAGTTTCAAGCGTACAATGTTTTGGTTGTATCAGTTTATCTATTAGATTAATCGGAAACAATACTTGGTTAAACTTATTTACCACCATACATCAAAGGTAAACTAATACGATTCAATGTAACCAATCATACTCTAGATTAGTATATTTTTATCATAGTTATCTTTTAATGACTAGTTGAAGGATAGCACTATATAGCCTCTATGACATTGGAGGATTTCGACAATTTTTAACTACATTTAACAAGCCATGTTAACTAAGATGAATCCTATTCGTTTCACAAGGATACAAGATGCTCATACAATGAATATAAGAACTTTCTTTTTTTTTTATTATAACTTTTATTCTCCATAACTTTACCTAACCATAAATATTTTAACAAATTGAGCATGATTTTCTTTGGCGTGATCAACCTTCTTCCCATAAATGTGTACACACACAAATTTATGTGTGTATAGCACCATTGATTTATTTATTTGATATTATTTGATCATAATGTATACTAAATTATATTTCATAGACAAATTAGATTTGCTTTGTGAATTGAAAATAAAAATAGGTGATAGCAAAGAATATTATATGACAAAATTGTCCTTTGGTTGAGTGGTCATGAAGATGGCGTCTATAGTTTATTAAAAAAATTGTGTGGAGGGCATTTGTGTTATTGCATTGCACATGCGGGGGCCTTTTTGTAATTCTCATTTTATCTCTAGATTAATTTACAGAAATTCGACATTACCTTTTAGTTATTTTAGAACAAAATGGAGGATCTATAATGAATAATGATTGTCGTTATTCATATTTATGTTAAGGAACTTTTGATTGATTTTTGTTCAAATCTAATGTTTATATTCCTCTTTTTTTATTAGGTTTATATTGTTGTTAAAGTTCTCCCAAATAATTTGATAATTATCTGATATGGCTAAAGCGGAAACATCGTTTTAAATATTTTGATAATTCTTATATATAATATCTATATCTTTAGTTATTTATTAAGTTCTCATAATCCGATATACCGATATGTAATTGCGCAATTCAAATTAGTACTCAATGCCCGTTGTTGCATTACTATGAACTAAGTGTAAATATTATTTATAGCTTAGTATCTATAAATTTATACCTTTTTTATTAAAATTCTCTGATAATGTTATATATGTATAGACAATTTGTTTTTGGCATAAATTAATTTATGTTCTTTATTATTTATATTTGATAACTTTATTTAGTTTTCAGACAATTAGTGTGTGTGTGTATGTATGTACATATTAGGTACGTACGTGTGTGTCTATATATATATATATATATATATATATATATATATATATATATAATAACAACATAATATAATATGTAAATATAACAAATGTACAAAATAAAATTACAAATGTACCATACCACAATGATGTTTCTTGTGCTATTCATCTGGACTTTTACCCCTCTGGCCATGTGCAACTGTGTTTTCTCATACTATAGCAGTATTTAAAACCGAAACTTTTTAAATATTCGTTCCTAAAACCATTACAAATTTAGCAATTTATTCTTAATTTTTTTTAATATCATCATGTATTATATTATATTTCATGAGTTAAGCTTAACAAACATATCTAAATCAAGTTCTTCTCACCCTAATTTGAAGTAAAATTTGAGGTGATCAGTAAAGATGAATATGACAACTGATCATGAAAAGGATTAGAGATTAGGTTTGTTGTAAAACAATTGTTCGGTGGCACGTATGTCATGTGCGATTCTTGTGAACGTTGGTTGTCGATTAAGGGGGGAGGACAATGTTGCAACGAAGACATACCAACGAAGGACGGGTATGATTGAGGGCCAAATAGAGATAATGTTTCTATTTTCTTTTCGAAAATAGCCGTTTATTCACAAACATTTTACTAACCAAACAAAACACCATCATATTAAAATTTACAAATTGTAGTTATTGAATGCATATTTCACTAAGTAGTAACTACATGAATAAAAATTAAAATAGTTATCTAATATTTCTAAGTTCTTTCTAGAAACATATTATATATTTAGTGTTTGGATTCACTTTATCTTTATGCTCGATAAGAGTAGAAATTAAGGTGCTAGTCATGTCAACTTCGTTATCTTAATAAATAATAATAACATAGATTCTTGCTCGACACCTAGTCAAATAAGATACATGTTTTGTCGTATATATTGATGATGAATACAACTATACAAGTGCATGTAGGTGCAACTTATAGGTGATAGCTTTTATTTGTTATATATCGTGTTGCACTTGTCTACTAGTTTCTAGGGGCAAATTACATGGTATAGTTAGCTAGAGTACATTTTTAATTAATTTTTTTTAAATGTCTAACAAGTATTTATTTTAATTTTATGAACCTAGATCTCTAGACCACGGGCATTCATTCATTTCACTATTTAACATTTTGTGTCACCTTAACAAGACCAAAAATATTTTCTTTTGAATACGACTTGACTGTCATTAATTTACGTCAAACACGTAGAGTGTTTTCTTACAAATATTTATGTTTATTTATTTAACATGCTTACAAGTATAATTATTAAAGTAAAACCAAATACAAAGTTAAAGAAAAGATTATAAACAAACAAACATAGGTTATCAAATAATTGAAATTGTCTCCACAACTGTGGTGTTACACCCCACGCATGTTGGTTCTTGAGGCGGCTAAAAAGGGGCGTGGTGTTCCTATATGGTCCTGTTAAAACACCTCAACTTTGTAAGATTTTGATGAATGTATATCCAATAGTCTCTTGTTTTGTTGTCTATTGAGTTTTAGTTTGTTCTTATGAAAATATAATACATCAATCATCATATTTTGTAATAACTTTTTTATTCACATCATTGTTAGGATTTTAAAAAAGGTTTAATTATTCACATATATATAAATTGAGATGAAAAGGTAGGAAATGCCTTAATTAATAACTTGGATTGAAATAATTCGCAGTGGTTCAATCCAAATTTTCAACCACATACAATTTAGGAATTGATCGAGAAAGAGTATGATGATTTGTGATGATTTTTTGAACAAGTATTATGACCAAAAACTCTAGCTTTTTATTTAAGGGTTTGAGCGAAAAACTGTCTTTTGGCATTTATATTTGAATTCGAAGTTAACACAAACCAATTTTCCATTGAATATTACATTTAATTTTTCAAGAAAATAAAATTCTAAATGAATTTTTAATTAAGTAATTTTTATTAAAATAAAAAATTTAAGTTGATTTGATAGCTTGACTCCAATCTAGAGCTTTGCTCTGTAGACCTCATGAGAGGCTGATGTTCTTTGAGCATCACTCCCAGGACAACCTCTTATATCTCGCTCCCGGGAGCGCTTTTCCTATACCGCTACCAAGGAGGTTTTGCCCTATTGAATCTTGATTGCTTAGAAGTGAAAAAAATAAACAAATGTGTATTGTGTACTTTTGGTGTCTTTGATGTATGTTATAATTCATTTTAGCCAACTAAATCAATCCAATTTAACATATAATTTATATTTTTCTAATATATTATTATTCATTATATTAACCATGCATATGTTTTACCTTTTAGTAACAATTTTGTTGATCTATGACATCGAGTTGTTATGCTTACATTGTGGACTATGATTTTAGGTAGTCTATTGTCTATATGGTGAAAAGCATCATAGTGGACATATACAAAAAAGAATACATAAAATAACCTCAAGTGGGTATGCTTATTGGAACTAAAGTGGAGGATTATCTTATACCTTAAAACCTTAAATGAATATGGAAGTTTATAAATATAAATTATTTAAAAGTTTAAAAGTATATTTGGATTACATTTGAACGATTTTGTTAAGATCATCTGATAACTATAAGAGATGTCATAAAGGTAATATTTAGTGGGTGCATCAGCATGTTGTTTACGGGAAAAATAAAAAAATGTGAAGTAACGAAACAAGTTTAGTATACTCTTTATTCTAATAGTTTTTATTATGAGAAAAATAAACTTATTTTGTGGAATATAGAATTTTAATATTATATATATTTTGTAAGATTATGAAAATTAACTATATCTTTTTAGATATATATTATCATCAAATATATAGATTTTAGTGAGTTGCTCATTTTCTTTTATATCCGCACAAATCACAATAATAATTAACATGAGACATATAAACATGCATATTAGGAAATCACCAAATGAATAGATTTAAAAAGAACTGTATTGATTGTACTCGATTACATAAACAGTATCACATTGGCTCTAACATGCCAAGGAAAGAGCTAAAACGCCAAACCAACTCTGATCAAGTGATGTGGTTGCTCATCTTAAGAGTTATGGTTTTACTTTTATGATTTTTAAATCGATCCTTTAGCACAACACACTTTCCATGATCATACATCTCAAAAAAGATATCCATAATTTCAAAGGTATTAAGGTATTGTTTTAGTGCGACAACTCCCTATTAACAATCACCTCATTGTTTGATTCAACTTTTTCACAATATCCTTGTGCAATTTCTAATAAATTCTTAAAATTATAAGTTCATCTTCTTTTCTTTTCGTAACATTAAAACACATGCAAGAGAGATGAGTGTTTCTTTTTCTCTCTTTATAAGTCTTAAGTTTACTGATTCAAAACTTATCTCTCACAAGTTTTGTAGTTGTCGATATACATCCTAATTTAATCTTTTTACCTCCTTCAAAATTAAAATAACTTAAAAATGGGATCTTACATATGATTAATGAAATAAAGTACTTATACTACTATTTGTAATAAGATTTTTCTTACTTTTGGGTCATCCAAATAATAAAGTGAAAATAAAAGCAACTGAAAGTGAAATGACAGGAAGGGAAACCAGATAATTAAAAAAATTGATGCTACAACTTACAACTTAGGATTGTTTTAAAGCATTTCAATCGTAGTTCAAGTCCTCAATGTCATTATCCACATCAACTAGAATGTTTGACTGGCAAATGAATCTACTAGTGTTTGCTCCTTGTGGGATCGCCTTGATAAGTAAAAATATATTAATGATCTTATGTTAAAGTGGTTGAACTAAAATCCTTAAGGTTTTATTAAATACGAAGAGGTTTTGGGTTCAAGTCTCGTTTATGAAAAAAATCGAGGTTTCAAGTTGGGTCAAAGATTTCATTATCCAAGGTAAGTTTTCTTATGATAATGGTATTTGTTTTGTGCCCGAATAATGAAAATAATTGAATTGACCAGTGGCTTGTTAGTGATCATCTCTCATAGCACCCACTCCTCCACCTCATACGTCCACATACGCTTGATAAACATCAAAATGATCTCTTTCTATTATTTTGTTCATATGACTAAAGACAAACGCAAATATATATAAAAGAGTTAATTGTTATTTTCATCTATGAATTTTAGTTTGTTTATTTTTTTTATCTAAAAAGATTTTTTTCTCTTTCAAGCCCTAACTTTTTAAAAAAGGTTAACTTTTTGAAATAGTAATAAAGTTTTAGAATTGTTCTAATTAGGTAACTCATAAAGGTTTTTGTTCCAATCAGATCACTCATAAGATTTTTGTCCCAATCAGATCACTAAAATTTCAGAATAATTCTAATTAAGTCTTTCATAAGTTGCAAAAAAATAAAAAAAAATGAAGTTTTTTTTAAGATTAACAATATTTATAGAAAAACTGAATTATTTTGAAAATTTTGTGACAATTTTGTGAAATATTTAATCACAATTAAAAAATTTTATGATTATAACACTCATAAAACTTAAATGACCTGATTGAAATAAATAAAAGTATTAGTGATCTAATTAGACACTTTTAAAATTTTAGTGACCTGATTAGAACAAATTAAAATATGAGTGACTTAATTGGAATGTTACTAAACTTGCTTAGTATTCTGTGAAGTTTTATCATCTTCATTAATTTCCATTTAACTTAGTTAATTATGTTGGTTAAGTTAGAACATTTAAGTCATCATACAAATAACAACTTAAACTAAATTATTTGTATTTAGGTTTAAATTAGTTTGATGTAAATTATAATTTACGTTTATCATACTTTTACTCTTAAATTGTATCAAATTACACAATGCTTAATTTGAATTCAAAATCTCCTCTCTATTTGACTAAGAGACTATTTGACAATTTTTGAATGATTAAGTCCTGAACTAATAAGAGATTTGAACCATGAAATGCTAAACATTAAGATGTCAAAACCATTAAGAGCTAGTATATCGCTTAATTATTCAAAGACAGATATTTGACCAATTCAGATAAGATTTCTTAATCATTCAACATTAGTCATCTTAACCATTTAGTATTAGTATAATACTTAATTATTCAGAGGCAAATATCATCTTAACCAATTCTATTAACATTTGCTCACGAAACAAACAATCCGATTCATTAAATGCAAAACTATTAAAAGGCCGATTAAAATGTAAAAAAAAAAACACTAAACTAAAAAATAAAAACTCTACCAAACGAGTCAACTTCGTGTCGGCAAAGTCAAGATTAAGGCGGAGTGAGAAAGGGAGTGGGGTTGGCTCCTTAATGTGATGGTGTCTTGTCGGACTTGTGACACCACGGATGAGTCACGTGCCACAATGTAATTGCCATACCCTTTCCACGTGTTCTTTCTGAATCAAATCCTCATTGGATCCTTTCTTTTTAAATTACATTTATACCCTCCAAGCATATTACCTTTTGTGGTTTCTAAAATCTTGTTTCACTCCTTTGGCTTTATGCTTTTTAAGGTAAACGATTAAAAGCACAAACTTTACATTATTTTATTAAAACCATCTCTAATGCTACTATTCGTGGGTGAGAGAGTGCTTCGATGGCATGAGTTTTGGCATTAGTTATAGATGCTCTGACTTTTTTTTATTAACTTTTAATTTTTTTATTAACTTTTTATATGAATATTTAAATCCTTTTTATTATCATTTTTATAAAATATGATTTGAAGAATTCTAAAGTATCAACGTAACAAAATTAGAGTTGATCCATCTTAGTTATGTAAAATATTAGAAATCAAACTTGAATAATCTGAGAGTTGTGAATATTACTATCATATCGAAATTATTTGATAGTTCATCCGAATAAATCAATTGAATATAACTCAGACGAGATTAATAATTAGTATGTTTTGTTGTGTGATATTCATAAACCAGAAGAAAATCATAGAATGACCAATATGTTTAGAAATCAATATTTGCATGGAAGGGGAGAAAACTTTCGGTGGAAGTTTTCATATCAAAATATTATATTTTTTACCATCAAGTTTCAAATGTAAAATTTCATTAGAATCAAATTTTTCACGCGTTTTTTTTTATAAAAGCAATGTTTAATAAAATAAAAACTTTTTAACTGACCTGACAGCTCGACCCCAGCCAGAGCTCTGCCCCTTGGACCCTGCTCGCAGGGGCACTACCCCCTTGGAATCCTGATTGCTTAAGGGTTTCGCACCTAATAAGATTTTCAATTTAAAAAATCATAATAAACTCAAACAAATGTGTATTTCATAACTTCTGACTTGTTTGATGTATATTATAATCAAATTGGTCATTAAGCAATGCAATTACGCTAAAATATCTAGCAAATGAGACAATGATTTAACATTTATGGCAAACCATCTATGTCTTGTCTATTAAAGGGTTCAAAATGTAATCAATCAAAGATAGCTTTCTAACTCACGTTTTTAACTCAAAATAATTCAATGTTTAAGAAGAAAATTAATTACCCTAGATTTTAATATATCCAAAAAATCACAAGGAAATAACTCCTTAAAAATAGGAAATAATGATTAATAACTATTTAAGAGAGTAACTTCAAAATCTTCTTCTTTAGCCAACTCCAAACAACTCGTGGATCCCATTAGGTTGGCTCCAAGTAGACGAGTCGATGTCCGGGTCAAAATGCACAACAAACAAACAACCCTTATGTAAACCCGTGAATGTTTTTGTATCACAAATATACAACGTTACATTTTAAAATTACAGTTAAATTTTATACATAAAAGTTATATAAACAAGCTTAAACGCCTAAGTTGATCCATCCCAAGGCTCCCCTATTCGTGGTTAATTTTCTTGGGTGTTTTAACCAAAGGTATACACCAACACACATGTTAATGCTAAATGAATACATAGATGTTTTATAAACATAAAGAAACCGAAAATATTTAGTATGTTTGAAAAAACAAAGGTAGGAAATGGGTAAGTGGCCATTGTGTCTTCAGAACATAATTTGTAGTGTGTATTTACTATATTATTTGAGTAGCTAAATGGCATACAATCGCTTTTATCTTTCCTTTTTCCATATGATACGCATCTACGTTTTTTTCTTTTATTTAATAGAATAATTCACCATAAAAAATCAATAAATAGTTGATTATGATTGATAATAATGCGCCGTTCAAAAATTATTGATAAAAATGCAAACTCATGCGATGTTAGTAACAAAGTCTGAGTTTACGTGTTAATAGAGGTTAATATGTATCCATATTTATGGTATTAATGTAATAGATGAGTGATCTTAAAAATCACAAAATTATGTAAAAACTAAAGAAAACCAATGAAACCGGTCATATAATTTATAATTTTTTATCGGGGTAACTTTATAAAATAATAACCAACTTTTAAAAGTGTTCCAATTAAGTAACTCAAGTTTTAAAAGTGTTCCAATCAGATCACTCATTTTTATATTTTATACAAATTAAAAATCATAACATATTTTTTAGCTTGTTATACTTTTAGATTCAGTTAGAAAATATTTTTTTCTATCTTTTGATGCTGATATAGAACGTTGACGTAAATTTTAGGCACTTTTTTATTTTTTTCATAATTAACATGTTTTTTTTATTTTTTAATATAATTTTATATATTGAAAATTCTAACTCCCATATCTTTTCCATCATTACTTTCTGGTCATAACAAAATTTGGTAATGACTCGATTTGATCGTTTGGAGGTCCAATTTGAGAAAAATATGCATGAGTGACTAAATTAGAACACTTTTGAAACTTGGTTACTATTTTGTGACATTTTCTCTTTTTTATCACTACCTCTTATATTTATGTGTGTGTATATATAAATAAGGGTATGGATCAAATGAAAAACCGTAACATGGTTTTACACATACGTCGCATATAGGTTATGTATACGTAACCATTTTACATTCGACATGATGTTACGTATACGTAAAAATCTTCATTCTTATATTTATGTTCAATACATATGTAACAAATACTTAAATAACATTTTAACAATTAAAATAACATAAAATTTATGAATTATGTAACTGTTTTTCATGATTTTCTTTGGTTTTCATATACTATTGGTTTTCTCAGTAACAATCTACTAATGTAATATTTAACAAATAGCACATGATTAGAGTACTTAAGCAAGCTCCTACACTTATTATTTACTAATTGAGGAAAGAACGAGACATATGAAAACAAGTGATCAAATGATAATTACTACTTGCTTTATCTTAAATTTTACCAATTTGCGCCAGGTGTTTATCGACTTTTCCACTTGCGTATTATATAAAAGATCCTAATCAACGTATTTTTTTGTCTCATCAAGCAATTATAAAAAGGTGTGTTATTTTATAACAAAACGTTGTTTGGTTGGTTTATAAAAATGTAAGAATATTAATATAGTGTTAGATGGATTTTTCTCTATTACTATTGATTCTGGTATGTGAACTTGGTGTTTTCCTAAAATAAGCAAAACGTTGTTTGGTTAGTTTATCTATAAATCTCTAATTTTTACAAGTATAAAACAATATATGTATTTAAAAGTATGATAACTTATAAAATAATAATCAAATTTTAGAATTGTTTTAATTAGGTTATTAATAAATTCTTTGTCATAATCAGGTTACTCGTACTTTTTTTTGTTCTAGGTCACTAAATTTTTAAGATAGTTGTAATTAAGTCATTCCTAAATTGTAAAATATTTAAAAAAAAATTGAAAAATTTAAAGAAATAATATTAATAAAAACCAAATTGTTAAAGTAATTTACAAATTATTTTAAAAAATTTTAAAAATACAAGTGTTCTAACTGAACCACTACTAATATTTTAGTGACCTTTTTAAAACAAATAACAATATGAATGATCTGACCGAAACAAATAAAATTATGAATGATTTTATCGGCACACTTTTAAAATTTACTTATATGTATCTCTTTGAGTTGTTTTGATCTTGTTGGACTTATGAACTTGGTGAACCGAGCATGTTCGCTAAATTAGATTTTAAGTTTTTATTGTTTTATTTTTTAAACTTTATTTGCTAATGCATTTAGTTGTTCTTCTGTGTTATTTATTTTGAAACTTAAAAATTAGAAGATGTGGATTTGAGTTGTAAAGTCATTTTGAGTTGGTGTTGTGAAAATTTGATCAAGGTTCAGGACATTAGTCCAATGATTAGTTTTCGACTTTTTATATAAAAGTAAGGGTCTGTTTGGTTACGTCTGACCAAACCCGGTCAGACGTGCAAGTCTGACTCGGTCAGACGTGGCTTGTTTGGTTGCGTACGTCTTACCGGAGAAGAGGTCTGACCGAACCTCTTTTTCGGTCAGACTTGAACCAACGTCTGACTCGGGTTTGCGGTGACGGAGATGGTGGTGGTCGGCGACGGGGGCGGTGGTCAGACGTGAACCCCTTCACCACATCCTCGTTGGCATCACTTTCTGCATCTCCGATTCCGTCCACCTCTTTTTTCCTTCGTCTCCTTTGTTGTCGCCGGCGACCTTCGTGTGTGTGGCGGTGAAGGGTGGTTCTTCCAACCATAGCTAGCTTGCTAGGGTTGTGTTTGAACCCTTTAACAAGGTGAAGAAAGAACTCAATAGTCTTTTTCCCTTGAATTGAAGGGTTTGAGTTGGTAGATGTGGTTGTTTTAAAGTGGTAAGGATTTGGGGGTTTTTGTTTTATTAATTTTCTTTTTTACAACCAAACACACTTATTGGTTCAGATCACTTATTGGTTCAGACATCTTTCCAGTTCAAACTTCTTACTGGTTCAACACTTATTCAATCAGATGTTACCAAATAGCCCCCTAAGAGTATGTTAAATGAGTATTTAAGTTGTGTTAAAAAATCCTTTAGAATTACAAATCCATACCTAAAACACGTTCACAGTAGATTCTACATCTCCCTACTCATATAATGTTACTGAAAAACATTATTTAAAAAAATATATATTGTATTTCCTAAAACAAATATGACTCGATACCACCACCGAACCATTTCATTGAGTAGTGGGCTCAGTTCTTCTTCTAAAGGAGGTGATGAGTTTGAATGTTGATAACAACAATATATTGTTGGAGGGTCAGGTTTTACTTCATTGAACTTTCGAGCGGTAGGTTTTCTCTTAAATTTATCTTGATAGGCTCATGTTATCCAGCGTTGTCGGAATTTATTTATTATAATAAAAGAAAGTTTTAACATGCCACTTGGCATGATTATAGACCATATAATTTTTATTTTCCTGCTTCTTTCTTCTATCAAACAATTACCTTAAATACTAATAATATTATTTAATTTCTTTTGAGACTATTTTTTTATAAAATTAAAAAAGATATGCTTTTATAATGTAACTTCTAAATAAATAATATTTTAAAAATAAGAAAATTTTCTTAAACAACAAACATGTTTAAAAATATGAAGTATTTTTAAAATGCTTTTTTTAAATATTTTTTTATAAAAAAACATAACTAAAATTAGGAGTTATAATAAGAAAACTTTTAATATTGATATTTTTTAAAATGGTTTGTTTTGCAATAAAGTATTTATTAAAAAATCAATTAGGGTTTAAAAACAAAAGTTTAAAATAATGATACCATTGTTTTATTACTTATTATATTATTACTCATATGCAATTTCAATCATATTGTTTTATAATTATTATATTTTCAGTACTAATTATTTAATATTTTATTTATTTAATTCGTGTAATACACGAGTTACTAACCTAATCTATATTAATAATACTTTATATTTTGGGACACATGTCAACACCAAATTGTTTCTCATCATCAAGTTTCCCGCCCAAATATTTTACCCATATCAAATACAATTTTAAGATGCTATAAATTCATAGCCATCCCATTTATAGATAATTAGTTATGAATTAAAATTTTAAAATTTTAAGATATCATTCAAATCTAAAAATTCATTATCCTTTTTAAACTTTGTTTTTCTATTTAAACCATCTCGGTGTTTCATTCTATCATACACATCGGATTTATATCCTTACAATTTTCTCTTTTAATACTATCAGACTTTATTAGCTATTGTTTTCATTATGTTTCAATGAATAGAAAATGGCAGAACTTTGGTTGGTTTATCAATTTATTTTTGTTATTTGTTATGCTTTAAGTTTAATTTGTATACTTATGTGTAATTTAGTTTGCTAATCGTGTTTTCCAAGTTTCAGAATACATTACAAGCACTCACTTATCTAATCTTCAAAGCATTAACGATTTATACAAACTATACTGCAAACTATCTAACACTTTTAATTGTCAATGCAAGAGTTTTTCCTCTTCTTCCTACCTTACGTATTTAAATATGCAAAACCAGTAGTGTCTATGCTATTAGAATAAATGTTTCTTTTGCATTCCTAAAGATAACATTACAAAGCAAGCCATGAAATCTTACTATTATAAGGGGAAAATATCACATAATAGTAACCAAGTTTCAAAAGTGTTCTAATTTAGTTACTCATGCATATTTTTCTCAAATTGGACCTCCAAACGATCAAATCGAGTCATTACTAAATTTTATTATGACAAGAAAGTAATGATGGAAAAGACACGGGAGTTATAATTTTCAATATATAAAATTATATAAAAAAATAAAAAAAACATGTTAATTATGAAAAAAATAAAAAAATGCCTAAAATTTACGTCAACGTTCTATATTAGCATCAAAAGATAGAAAAAAATATTTTCTAACTGAATCAAAAAGCATAACATGCTAAAAAATATGTTATGACTTTTAATTTGTATAAAATATAAAAATAAGTGATCTGATTGGAATATTTTTAAAACTTGAGTTACTTAATTGGAACACTTTTGAAAGTTAATTACTATTTTACAAAGTTACCCCTATAATAAAAGGGTAACTATTAAGTACACATGTCAACATCACATTTATTCTCACAAAAAAATTCTCGTTTCTCTCTCATATTAAATAATTATCTTAATTACAAAAATATTATTTACGTCTTTTTTAGATTAATAATGGTTTTCCAATAAATTAAGAAATATATCTTTTTATTGATGTTATTTCTAAAGAAGAAAGAATATTTTATAAAAATATCAAACTTATTTAAAATATAAAATATTTTAAATTTAGAGTTTTAAAAAAGTAAATGTTTTATAACAAAAAATAATTAAAAATGAGAGTTATAATAAGGATAATTATAAAAATGTTATTTTTTTAAACAAAATGTTTGATATTTTTTGGAAAAAATTATAAGGTTGATATCATTGTTTTATTACTTATAATTTTTACTTTTACATAATTTAAATCATATATAATTTTAGAATATCGTTTTATAATTAAGTAAAATTTTATTATGTTTAATATTATATTTATTCAACCCGTATAATACACGGGTTCACTAAAGCTAGCCAACTATATTTTAAGTGACTTTCATAAAAGCTCACGTCGACAATAAATGAGAGGTTTTGTACCTTTTTACAAATAATTTATGAAAAATGTGTTATCATATTACCATTTGTTACGATCCTAAGCAAAAGATATCCACGTTTTCAAAATTCAAATTATAAAAAGTAAGTAGGATATGAATAATAAAATTATAAAAAATTAGCTTTGTTTAAAACATATAAAAATCTTATTTATTAAGCAGGAAAAATAATTTTATTCAACTACAATTGTGAAACATGATGGCATGAGTTACTTATGTATTAAAAATATAGAAAATCTATCTATTATAATAAAAAAAAGTTTGATGGACAATTGTTATAAGTTTACATTCTAATTCTAATTTTTTGTTTTTCTCTCTTATTAATATTTACATAAACTACTAATGATATTTTATGGTTTTTTTAAATAAAGAATAGTTTTTTAATAAATTAAAAAATAAGTCTTTTTATAAATGTAATTTCGAAGGAAACAAATTCTTCTAATATAAGAAGTTTTTCGTAAAACATCATCAAACTTTTAAAAAAATGAAATATATTAAAATCAGTGTTTATAAACCAAAATAATTAAATTAAAAGTTATAATAAGTTTTTTTTAAAATAACTTATTTTAAAACGTTTTGGAACATAATGTTTAAAAAAATTCAAGAAAAAAACAAAAACAAGTTTAAAAAATTATATTATTGTTTCCTTACAAATAGTCATTACTCATTATTAATTTCTATAATATACAAGTTCAAATGTCATTTTATAATTGATAATTTTTTTAATAATTTTATTTATTTAGCCGGTGTAATACACGAGGTAATAACCTAATAAACATATATAATCACCTATTGTCATTGGCTACCTCCGATAGGGGGATTCAATTGCTTTCACCAATATCTATCGTATTGTACATTTATGATCCGGCAAACATCAAGCGATAATTACATCCCATTTATCAAGGGTGAGGATAAAAGGGCATGTCAGTGATATAGGGACGCATTTTGACTTTTTTTCACGGCCCCATGAATACTCTTACAGGCCGTGAGGGGGTACGCAAAATTTAAAATTTGAATTAACCAGTCACGACCGTGAAACTCATCGCGTGCCGTAAAACTAGAACTGTGAGAGCATTCACGGGTCGTAAGAATATTAAATCACGGCTTGTGAATATTTTCACGGGCCGTGAAGATTGTCGATGTATTTTTTTGTTTTTTTAATTATTTTTCGGTTTTCATGATTTTTCATTTTTTTAATTATTTGACGTGACGTATTATTTATCGTAAAAACGTGTATTATTTATTTGATTTGATGTAATATCCTATATTCACCGATATATATAGATACGTTTCAGTTTTTTTATAAAACAATATCGATCGAGATAAGTAAATATCAGATCAGAGAAATAATAGAAGACGTGCGAATAAACTTGGTTCTAACTCACGTGTAGTTGTTGAAAGTATTCTGAAACCAATTGATAAGCGTAACTGTCGGAATGGCAGAAATTGGTCTCGGAATATTATGCAGTTTTTACGAAACATAGATGCTGAATTATGGCGAGGGCTTCTTGGAAACACAGTTTCGTGTTCAGATGTAAGATTTTAAATTAGAAATTATTTTACACTAAAATAATTGTTTTAATATATATTTTATTGTTACTTATAGCATATTCGGGCGTGAACAAATAAACTGATGATCTGGCGATTTGAAGAAAAATAAGTAGAATAGAAGAGCTGTCGGGTAATGATCGTTGGACGATTCTTCAATTTGAGTGGTTTAACTTAATATACATGAGATCCGTTGATGGTAATAAATATGCAAACGGGAGTAAAGATCTATATCATGTGTTATGGGAAGTTGATACAGTAATATTGTTTTCGCGTTATAGTTGTGATTAAATTTGTCTAAAAAATCTATAAATTGTGATATTATTTTTTATAGGTGTACGTACTTATCACTGACCATGATGAAAATTGGTATCTTTTTAAATTTTCTATGGAGTCACTTCAAGTTCATATATTATTTCCTTATTAATGTCGTCCAAATACGTGTGATGATTCGTGGTGCATTCATTGTAATGTTCGGGCGATTATTGTACAATTTGAATCGTATTTATTTTATTTTCTTGGACGTATACATTATTGACAGTAATTTGGGCAAGAAGAAATTGAAGAATTGTTAGTGTCCGGTGAAACTGTTTAGCCTTTAAATACAGGTCATATTGGTCGAGATTCAGGAATTGTTAGTGTCCGGTGACAATTTGTTTTCTTGGTGTCAGTGTTTTTAAGAGTGAGTGTTCATTTATATACTCTACCGCGATCACATTTTAACCATATTTTAACTACCGACCCACTTATGTTTTTTTCAACTTTTTCGTAACAACAACATATCCATTTTCACGACTTATATTATTAACCCAATCAACCAAATCTTCACAAGATGAAAAAACCTAATAATTTTAAATAATATAATTACTTATTATCAAATAAAAAAACTTAATAATTATTTAATATCAAATAACTTAAAAAACATATGAATTACGTTTCATGTCGTATAACTTTTTTTTTCAGAACAATCACCATACTCATCTCCGCTACTATCTCCTCTATTGTCGTCGTCATCACTATCGTTGCCGCCATCATCACTGCCGTAGGTACCGCCGAAACTTCCAAGATTATCACTGTATTGTTCACCAAAGTTACCACCCTCGTCACCGTAGTAACTATAACCCTCGACGGGGTAATAGTTAGAATCAGAACCAAATAAATAATTGTTATCCTAAATTGATATCGTTAATAAAATATTTACAAATATTGAATTTATCGATATGAAATGAATTAAAATCTGACGATTTATATAGTGTTTTACAAAGAATATTACGTCGACTCAAATAATTATCGAGAAATATTACATCGTATCAAATAATGTAATAAATATAAAATTACACAATAATCAAGGAACATTACATCACGTCAAATAATATAATAAATACAAAATTACACTGTAATCGAGGAATATTACATCGCGTAAAAAAATCGACAAACATTACGGTCTGTGAAACATTTCATGGACCGTTAACTTGAATCCTCACGGCCCATAAAACATATTACGAGCCTTGAAAATTGTGGCCGTAAGAGATTTCACGACCCGTAAGGTAATTAAATAACTGATATAATGTATAGCAGACCTTACGACCCGTAAGAGCCCTTACGGGCCGTAAAAAGAATGTCTAGATATCATAAGGGGTGTTGTTATAACACACCAATTTATCAATCATCTCCGGCGACCGTGTTGACACCTGATTGGTGAAAGCCTAATCACCAAACCAAACAAACTACACCGAGCAACGTACGTGCGGTACTCCTCCC
This sequence comes from Flaveria bidentis, assembly GCA_018326385.1. Taxonomy (NCBI): domain Eukaryota; kingdom Viridiplantae; phylum Streptophyta; class Magnoliopsida; order Asterales; family Asteraceae; genus Flaveria; species Flaveria bidentis. The sequence goes on along the minus strand of BJCM01006245.1, from coordinate 18,684 downwards.
CGCACGTGTCAACCACGTCCCGACAAAACACACCCACCAATCTAACACCGGGTCAAGTCACGCCCGAATATCCACGTGGCACACCACTTATAAACCCACCACAATATCCACGAGGCACACCACACTTTGCTCCCTCTTTATCCATCGACAAACCACCCCTCACATCTCCATTAACATCCCCCCTTTTCTCCCTCTCGAGAGAAAAAAAAAAGATCGTCTAGATGTTGTTGTTCATGATGATATAAAACTACATTTATTTAGGGTTTGTGAAATCGAATCGGATTAGTTAAAGTGATTTTGATAATTTGGAGGTTTTTTTTTGTTGCGATTTGAACTTTTGATGTAAGATGGCGACGCCATTGACGGAATTGCAACGCTGTGAGGTTGGTGGTGGTGGTGGTGTGGCGGTGATGGCGGCTTCCGGTGGTGGTACGGTGGGGCAGATGGATCAGTCTGGTGGTAGTAAGAGTTTGAAGGATCAAAGTATACAAAGTTCACCGATTCATATATTTTTGTATTTTCATAAAGCTATACGGTCGGAGCTCGATGCTTTACATCGGTCGGCTGTTGATTTTGCTACTAATGTTCATGTGGAGATTGAGCCCTTGCTTAAGCGGTATCACTTTCTTCGGTCGATTTATAAGCACCACTGCAATGCGGAAGACGAGGTGTGTGTATGAATTGTTACTAATTTGTTTGTTTTGATTTTTGAAACCTAATTGCATTAGATTCTGGATTATGTTTGTGTTTATTTTAATGGAATTTGTTCATATACGAAGCTAAACTGAGCACGTATAAGTTTATTTGCTCTTGTGTACAACTTTTGTTACTTGACAATCAACTGCTGGTTGATAGTGAAAATAAAAGGTTCAAGGATTTAGCATGATGTATAATGCAATTATGGTGTTGTTTTAGTAAGCTAAATGATTGAATTGACAAAGAGTTGCAGGTTTCTACAATAGGGATGTGAATCTGTACATATTTGTGTTTGTGATTGTGATCGTAAAAGTGGATTAGATTTGTTGGTTGTTACTGTTTGATACTGATGATGTTAAAATTATAGGATGGAGTTGGTGGTAGATAGAACCTTGATGATAGTTTGTGAAGCTAAAACATACTTTATATATGAAACTTAATAAAACGAGAAATTAGATGGTACACTAGTGATAGAGTTAATGCTTGTAAACAACTGATTATTTATCTTCATGAATCTCAACAACTGAATTTTGATTTAATCAATGATCATTAGTAAGAGAGATTGGACATATGGACCACATGACATTGTTATGGCGTTCCTGAACATTAAATTTTTTTGCTTTAGGCAAAGAGCGAATGAAGAGACGAAGAGTTTTATGTTAAGTTCATGCACATTAGTTTAAAGGAATTTCATATAAGGTGGCTATCATAGTCCATAGATCTTAGCAGCTCAGAAACAATAATAGGAAGTGACTCGTATTTGTTGAAGATGCTGCTTTAGGTTCAATTCTGAAAAGAACAATCACACTCAGAGCCAGCCTTATTATAGATTAAATGGAGAAAGTCATTAAGATGGCCATGTCATTTAATGTGGACTAGTGGGAGAGTGACCATACAAGCAAGTTGAGCGGTATGTGATATGGTTTGGACTTTGGTACTTTGTTTTGTTAAAGTTTCCATCCACATACGACCATTGTTTGTTAATCTTATACTTGATCAATTATCTGAAAATTGCATTCTAAGTAACTTTATATTTCTGAAATTATACTAAAGGCAATCTTCATGTGGTTTGTGGTGGAGGACAGGATCACAATTCACACAAGAATATAACTACAATGCTTATTTATGGGATTATGATATGGCTACTACTTTTGCATTGCAGGTTATTTTTCCTGCTCTTGATATTCGTGTCAAGAACGTAGCTCGAACTTATTCTCTTGAACACGAGGGTGAAAGTGTTATTTTTGATCAACTCTTTACATTACTGGATTCAGACATGCAAAACGAAGAAAGCTTTAGAAGAGAATTAGCATCCTGCACAGGTGCGCTTCAAACATCAATTAGTCAACATATGTCCAAGGAAGAGGAGCAGGTAATTCCTTTTTTAATTTACTTTTTAAGTTTTACCAGAATAATTTAGTAATCATTAATTATTTTTTATCAATTTGTAGGTGATACCCTTGCTTGTTGAAAAATTTTCATTTGAAGAACAAGCTTCGTTAGTTTGGCAGTTTTTATGTAGCATTCCTGTAAACATGATGTCAGAGTTTCTTCCATGGCTTTCAGCATCTGTATCTTCGGATGAACGTGAAGAAATGCGTAGTTCCTTACGCAGAGTAATCCCAGAAGAAAAGCTTCTTCAACAGGTTGTTTTTACACTAAAGATTTTATATTAATATTTATCAGTTTAAAAAGATTTATTCGCTCATTCCTGGCTGACAAATTATATATTGATATAATTGAAGATTATATTCACATGGATGGACGGTGTCAATATGGTCAAGAAACGTAAAAATATAGAAGATGATGTCACATATCAGTGTTCTCCAATTTCTGAAGGAAATTGTGATTGTGCATGTTCATCTTCCCGGTCCATAAAAGATTCACCTCTTGATCGCCCTGTTGATGAAATATTACACTGGCACAAGGCTATAAAAAAAGAATTAGTTGATATAGCTGAAGCTGCTAGAAGGATGCAGTTATCTGGAGAATTTTCAGATTTATCTGCATTTAATAAAAGGCTGCAATTTATTGCAGAAGTTTGCATATTCCATAGGTATTGCAGCATAACATAACATTCTTTCTTTATATGTAACGTTTCTGATATTACATCTGAATTGGTACTATATTTTGCACACTTTGGGTGCAGTATTGCAGAAGATAAAGTTATATTCACTGCTGTTGATGCTGAGCTGTCATTCGCCAAGGAGCATGCAGAAGAAGAGAGTGAATTTGACAAAATTAGATGCCTGATTGAAAGTATTGAAAATGATGGAGCAAACTCATCGTCATCTGAGTTTTGTTCCAAATTGTGTTCACATGCTGATCATATCATGGCTATCATTGATAACCACTTCAAAAATGAGGAACTTCAGGTGAGCTGGCAAACAAAATGATATTATTTTAGCAGTATTTCGTAGTTATCATATGGCTATTAAGAATATGAATTGCATTTATAGATTCTCCCATTTGCACGCAAGCATTTTAGTCCCAAGAAACAACGAGAGCTTTTATACAAAAGCTTATGTGTGATGCCTTTAAGATTAATCGAGTGTGTGTTACCATGGTTGGTGAGATCACTCACCGAAGAAGAAGCAAAATCATTTCTGTATAACATGCATATGACAGGTTTGTCTATTGTCTTTTAATTTAATAACTTTAAATATATTAGTCATTAGTATGTTCTTTGTTGCTAATCAAATACGGTGTTTCTGTAATTCTGTTAGCCCCTGCTTCGGATACTGCACTTGTTACGCTTTTTTCAGGCTGGGCTTGCAAAGGCCGGCCACGGGAAACATGTTTGTCATCCAGTGCAAGTGGTTGCTGTCCTGCAAAAGCATTTCTAGAAGAAAATAACGGTTTGGTCCCACCATCTTGTCCCTGCAAACTGCCATCTAAACGGTCCCATTCAACTTCACGAAACGAAAGCAACAGTTTTGGTACTCCTGGAACTCTCTCTGTTCCAGCTAAACAATCCTGTTGTGTTCCTGGGCTGGGAATGAATAGTGACAAATTGGGAACAGGCCCCACAAAATCATTACGGTCTTATTCTTTTGACCCATCTGCTCCTTCTTTAAGCTCTAGTCTTTTTAACTGGGAAACGGGTATAAGTTTAATCGATGAGGGAACGGGTCGACCAATTGATACAATCTTCAAATTCCATAAAGCAATTCGAAAAGATTTGGAGTTTCTAGATGTTGAATCTGGAAAATTAAGTGAGTCGGACGATAGCTTTTTACACCAGTTTAATGGTAGATTTCGTTTGTTATGGGGTTTATATAGGGCTCACAGTAACGCAGAAGATGATATTGTGTTTCCTGCATTAGAATCTAAAGAAACATTACATAATGTGAGTCACTCATATACCTTAGACCACAAACAAGAAGAAAAGCTTTTTGAGGATATATCAACTTCACTTTTTGAACTGTGTGAACTTAATGACAAAAATAATTCCATTTCTTCCAAATGCAATGATGATTTAAGAAATTATGCTGAGTTGGTGACTAAGGTTCAGGGGATGTGTAAGTCAATCAGAGTGACGTTAGATCAGCATATTTTGCGTGAAGAGCTAGAGTTATGGCCTTTGTTTGATAGGCATTTTTCTGTTGAGGAGCAAGATAAGCTTGTGGGTCGAATAATTGGTACCACGGGTGCTGAGGTGTTGCAATCGATGTTGCCATGGGTGACATCTGTACTTACTCAAGAAGAACAGAACAGAATGATGGACACATGGAAGCAAGCTACCAAAAACACAATGTTTACAGAGTGGCTTAATGAATGGTGGGAAGGATCTTCTCCTTCATCAGATGCATCACCTTCTGAATCAGATAAAAATATTTCACAAGGTTTACTATTTTACTTTCTGCATTTGTATAGACTTTCTGGGGGCTAATTGCTTCAAAAGCATCAACTTTTTTAGAAATAAATTTGATTAAAAATGACGACCTGGCAGCTGACATGTCCATAACTTTTGACCATATGGACCTTTTTTTGCCTTTATGTGCAACTTGAAACTGAAATCTTTGGTAATAACCTTGTATGAAAAGAACCAGATGAAAGTTGGTTAACTTTCTATGCTGTTAGCCTTTGGCAGGGTCAACGTAGTTTCATGATGGCTCAAATAGTTTTTCCTTAATAGGTTCACATGAAATTTAATTTTATTTCAAATATGTTGCTTTTTTTCTCATTTAGGATCTGAATCACATGAAGTCTTAAACTCAAATGATCATGCATTCAAGCCCGGGTGGAAAGATATATTTCGGATGAATCAAAACGAGCTTGAATCAGAAATAAGAAAAGTTTCTAGGGATCCAACTCTTGATCCCAGAGGGAAGGCTTACCTCCTTCAAAACCTTATGACCAGGTGTGTTTAATTTTCCCGTTATCTTTAGAATTTTTTTATTTATACGGTAAAACAAACTATGCATTCTTGCCAGCTAATTTAAATAATTGTCAATGTAGTCGTTGGATAGCAGCCCAACAGAAATCACCTCATGAAACAGATAGTGAAGATCTACATGGATGCACGCCTTCTTTCCGCGATGCAGAGAAGCACATATTTGGTTGTGAACATTATAAACGCAACTGCAAGCTTCGTGCTGCTTGTTGTCAAAAGCTATTTACATGCAGGTTCTGTCATGATAATGTCAGTGACCACACAATGGACAGGTAACCATTCATTTCCACTGATTAATAAATAAATACATCTCTTTTAATTATTTTGTTTCAATTAAATAATAATCTTTTTATGTATTTATCATGTCAGGAAAGCTACAACTGAAATGATGTGTATGAACTGCTTGAAAGTTCAACCTGTTGGACCAGTTTGCTCAACTCCATCTTGCAATGGGCTTTCAATGGCAAAATATTATTGTAGCTATTGCAAATTTTTTGATGATGAAAGGTAATTAAGTCGCCAAATAGTTGAACAATCCTTCAAATCTATGATAATTGATATGCATCAAGATTTTCACAAATCATTTTATTTTCTTTTTCTAAACTTTTTTGTACATTTTCAGGGAGGTTTATCATTGCCCGTTTTGCAACTTATGTCGGGTTGGAAAGGGGCTCGGAGTTGACTTTTTCCATTGTATGACCTGTAACTACTGTTTGGCGATGGACTTAAAGGATCATAAGTGTAGGGAGAAAGGTTTGGAAACAAACTGCCCTATTTGCTGTGATTTCTTATTTACATCCAGTGCATCTGTTAGATTACTTCCCTGTGGTCATTTTATGCACTCTGCATGCTTCCAGGTAACAACACCTTGTTACATTCTTTTTGTTATTTTTTCTTATATTTTTTGAAACAAATTTTGCTGAATTAACGGTGTCTTTGCTTCTTGCAGGCGTATGCTTGCACACACTACATCTGTCCGATATGCAGCAAATCTATGGGAGATATGTCGGTAAGCAGTCACTTTTGTTTTATAATTTTTTTTTTTTGCATTAGTTAGTTCACTTTCTTAAGAATATGTACGTATCTGCAGGTGTATTTTGGAATGCTTGATGCTTTAATGGCTTCTGAAGTGCTCCCCAACGACTATAGAACCCGTCGTCATGTAAAGTTTTTATTTTTAGCTCCCTTTTAATACAATTAAAGTGTGTTTGGTTCAATGAATTTTTAAAAGGAAGTGGAATTGGACAAAGAAACCCAAATGTGACGTAATTGGAATCTATTAAAGGGACTGGGTTCATTTAGGTAACAGAACAATCATTAATGATTGGAATGTGTCACCGCTGCCACCGGCTATTGGTTGCCACTGCCGCCCCCTGCACCTTGCCGCCTCCATTGCATTGCTGTCGTCTCACTGCTGTTTCCCCCTCCATTGCCACCTAAGTACCGCCCACACCTTGGTGGCGAGTGGCAGTGGGGACATGATGGCAGTGGCGGTGGGGTGACAGAGGCAAGTGGTCCTTTGGCTGAATTCCACTATTTTCTCAACCGAGCATGTTATGTTATCTTTGGAGAAGAAATGTTCAAATTGAATTAAAATATTTTATCTAATTGAATTCCGTAAAACATAACGCACCCTTAATAACAATATACTGACGCTTGGTTTTAAATTGTTCAGGATATATTATGCAATGACTGTGATAAAAAGGGAAGTGTACCTTTTCACTGGCTTTACCACAAGTGTGGATCTTGTGGATCATACAACACCCGAGTAATCAAGGTCGACCCGATTTCCGATTGTTTAAACTAAAGGGTAAAATCATGTAACTACAGTAGAAATGAGAGGGTGTAAATTGCAATATCTTATTATTGGCACCCATTGCATTTCTCCTGTTTTATATAAATTACAATCAACATATTAACAAGTGAAGCTGCTAACTGGGATTTCATCGCATTATGTTAAAGTGATTAAGGTTTATAATTTTTTTAACGGAAAACAGTAGCGTATTTAAATTTTTGTTAAATATTAAACAGTATGAAGTCTCAAAGTCTCGATTTAATCATTTGCATCCCTGATGTTTTCTCGTTTTAACCACTTCTATCCCTGTAGTTTCAAAGTCTCGATTTGCCGCTTAACGTTTCCTTTTTATCTCCATTTGAGTCCAAAACAATAACGGCGTTAGATTTTTCTGTTAACTTTTATAAAATGACAAAATCACCCTTATTTATTAATTCACATACTCATCTTCCTCGTCCCACTCGCCGTCGCTGGCGGCATCTACCCACCACCGCCCTATCACGCTCTCATCGTCTTCCTCATCTTCTTGATCGGAGATTCTTGCTTTCAAAGATGACGTTTATGGTGAGTTTTCCGATGGTTATATCGACTATACTGCCGAAATTCCCGATGATTGTTTAGCCTTAGTTTTCCAGTTCCTCGGCTCCGGCGAGCGGAAAAGCTGCTCGCATGTGTTCAAACGGCGGCTGCTCATCGAAGGCCAGAGTTGCCACCGCCTCGCGCTCAACTACCAATCGGACATCTTCCCCTTCATCTCCTCGATGTTTTCACGGTTTGATTCCGTGACAAAGCTCTCTTTACGATGCGACCGTAGATCCGTTAGCGTAGATGACAGTGGGTTGATTCTGATATCCATCCGTTGTCGGAAGCTCACGTGCCTCAAGCTCCGTGGTTGCCGTGAAATCACCTATATAGGTATGACAGCGTTGGGGAAAAATTGTAAGGAATTGAAGAAATTCTCGTGTGGATCTTGTATGGTTGTGATGCTGGTGATGGGCTGCGGTGGTGGTGAAGGGGCTGCGGTGGTGGTGATGGGGCTGCGGTGGTGGTGATGGGCTGCGGTGGTGGTGAAGGGGCTGCGGTGGTGGTGATGGGGCTGAGGTGGTGGTGATGGAGCTGCGGTGGTGGTGATGGAGCTGTGGAGGTGGTGATGATGGTTGTGAAAATTGTGAGGGTTAGTTGTCATGGTGGTAATGAATGATAGTTTAGTCTTTTTAATAATAATTTTAACAGGAAAACTAACGGTGTTAGTATTATGTACTCAGATGGAAATAAAAATAAAACAATATAGACTCAAATAAAGATAACATGAAACGTCAGGGGTCAGATGTTAATTTTCAAACCGCAAGGATGCAAATCGTTAAAATGAACAAACGTCAATGGTAATGTACTCGAAAAAATGTATTAGAAAATTTTAAAAAACAACCTATAGATACACTACTCTTATATACAAAAATGAAATCAGTATTTTTACGAATAGTTTTTAAAAAGCTACTATTATTATAAAAATAATAATAATATAAAAAAAGATTTCTATTTTAAAAAAACTTCCAAAACTTAAAATAGTAAACTCTCAATTGCAATACAGTTGAAGACAAAAGCATCTAAATATGACGGTTACCTAATAACTTAGTAAATATGTATGCTTTTTAGTGAAGATCTCCGGAAAATAGAAAAAAAGAATTAGCATAAATTCACACACAAAAAAGCTTCTTTTAAAATACTACAATCACAATCTCCAATCCCAAGAATTTAGATATGTACGTGCTCAAAACATATGAATTATTTATTTTTCTAGTCTTTTTTGAACGCCAATTATTTTTATAGAATTGGCTTGAAGTTATAACTAGAGGTTTTGTATAATATATCTATGCGTAGTGCATGAAGATATAATCAAATGCGGTTGCATCAAAGTTCAGACCTTTGTATTGACGAATATTACTAGCTTGGTGATGCCAACAACTAACCACTAATCTGTTGTTATTAAAATATCATAATTTCTTTATTTTTTATTTTTCTTTTTACATATGGTATATTCATTCAATAATAAAAAAATGAGAATATATAAAGTTAAACATATACCTAATAGATCCGTCATCTTCGTGTTTTTATCGCTTGAAATCAATACATTACATCATCATCGGTTACTTGATCAAATATTTTTCTTTCGACCGCACAAATTAGAACATTGTTTAGATAATCCTTACCTATTCAATTGCGTATGACAAAATTATTAAATTAATAAAACAACTTTGATTTAAACGTAGATGGATTTCTTTACAACTACTTAATTGCCTTTCTTTTCTTTTTGTTACATATTAAATAAATAAATATGATACCCGGCATGCATCATACTTTGATTTATAGTCACTTTAGAGTGACAGAACCCACAAAATTATTAAATTAGTAAAACAAGTTTGAACACCTAATTAACATTTTCTATGACGGTGACTATGTTGGTTTTGACCTCACAAATAAAAGTCACCTAATTTTTAACATCTTGATAGGCCCACTCTTTTCGATTTCGAAATTTTCTTTAGTTTCATCAGGGTTAATATTATACAATATATAAAAATACAACTACATGTTGTAGTTCTTTTATTTTTACATATCGGCCACCAAATTTTGTTTACTTTCTATAATGGCCACTAGTTTTATATTATAGAAAACTACTGTGCTTTTTCTTTGTTTTGTATAAAAAAGTCTGCGATTTTAACTTTCTTAAAATTAAATCTCCAAACTTGATTGAAAATAGGGTTTTTAGATTTTAATAATTTCAACTTTCATTTATTAGTCGAGATTAATTAAAACTCAGGAAATATTTACAGACACTTCCAACATTGATCTTATTTTCATCCAACGATATCTTAAGAGTTAACACAGTTAGTTTCTTGATGACGTAGACTACTTATATGACCAAAACACTAAGCAGAAAACTGAATTCAAGTATCAAGTCTATCAATCTGAAACTTCTATATCATGAAACCCGTCAATCTTTATCACTTGATATGAACCAATTGACTCGTTAAAGCTAGATTTCAAGTGACGATGAATGCCAGACACCAAAAACAAACCTAATAGAGGCCGGACGGTGGCGAAGTTGAAAAATGTCTCAAAATTAGTCTCATTTCATTAAAAAACTAACGGGCGTTAACTTTCAGTTAGTAAGCGACCGTTGAAGGAAAATAAGCAGAAAGTTAGGAGCGTCTGTACATATTTTGTGAGTTGAGATTAATCTTTTCTAATAAATAAAATTGAGATTATTAAAATCTAATAACCTATTAAAAAAGTAAACAAGTGAGATAAACAATAAACGCTGGTTACCAACATGATCATCATACATGTGAAGAATGTTATGTAGATTTATTTTTGTTGATATGAAACGCTACCTCATAAATAGTATATTAAAGTTAAGTCTAGATTTATTTTTGTTCATTAAATAAATTACAAACTTTAATATATTAAAGTTAAGTCTAGACTTTTTTGGTATAAAGTAAAAAAAATATACCAGATCTCTATTCATGCAAAGTAAGGTTTTGGTTATGTTTTTGGTACAAAATTAGAAATATATCAACTTCTTTTTCATGGAAAATAAGGCTATTTGTTGTCCTTTTCTCAAACCGTAGCATCTTTTTTTTGGGATTGATTAATTCAAAGTCTTGTATTTACCAATCGCTACAGTTATTCTTTTAAAATATATTCGTTTGCGATATTATTCCTTTTAGTGATTGATAAGATATATAATTAGAGAAATTCAATAAATAATGGTAGATATCTAAGTAATTTTAATGTTTCTTTGAAGAAGTGGTGTAAACCATTACAAAAAATCAAGTTTTATATGTTTAAGAAAAACTTAACAAATGCTAACACTGCCTAAAGTTCGAAGCTAGCTTATTAGTAGGTTAGTTAACCCTAATTAAGATTAAGGAGGCATATTATGTTAGGGAGATCTAAGACCAAATCTTTAAAAGACACTTTAGATTTATTTCGTGTCGGGTCAAAGTCTATTATTTAAATAGAAGAATTTGTCGGATGAAGATCTTTAACATTTTTTTAAAAAGATAATCTCACACACTCTATAAGCCTACTTTTAAAACTGTTTATCCTGGGACTAGAACTTTCAATCATTTAAGAATGAAGACATTTGCTACACACTATGATATGTGAAATTAGGAACCATTAATTTGGTGAAGAACATATTTAACACAAGATTTTATGAACTATGAACACTAAACGCTCTTTTAATAAATATAAATATGTTAAGAAATGTGAAACCCACATCTTTAACACCTTATTTTTTTCTTCATAAACACTACTATAAAAATAAAAATGACTAAGTAACATTTCACATATCGGTTTCATTTCATCTACTTTGAGTTCAATTTTCACGCTCGGAGGTGGTCACATGATGAATTTTCTTCATGTGACGAATCCTAACAGTAATTTGTTTTACAGTATCAGTTTTATTTTTAAAAAAAGTTTGTCAGTCTTACAGCTGATTAATTGCTCTAGGATTAAGCTCCATTGAGGAAGATTATTGGTACTCTACCCTGACTGAATTTTCCTCAACAGACTATGATTTTTTGACGTCATATTACTTATTTTATCGGATTATTTAAATTTACTTATTAGTTTTTGTTTGTATCTATACCTTGAATTTATCTGTCTTTATTTCTTATGTATAAATATAAAATCTTAATGAGCCATCTTATATTTCAGTGTGACTATATATATTAAGATGCAATATAAGTTTTGCTAACAATATTAGACAGAATAACACATCCAACATGACCCATCGTGTTAGCTTTTCATATGTCATATCCTTACACGTAGACAATATTGAACCCGTTAAATATTAGGGTTTAAGACTCAAGAACATATCATCATCCAAAACTTTATGTCAAAGATCGACTAATGTATATGTATAATATACTTAATTTGTTTATGTTCCCTTGTGGGATATTTATCATAGCTCCAATAAAATGGAATCTAACGTACATCAATTAATCCATTGGCTTATTTTATAATATTCATTTCTAAGAATCTACGAACCTATAACTTTTGATGATTCGACTTTGCTTTTCATTGTGCCATTCTTAACTAAATTTCGTAAACCTTAAATTAATGTTATAACATGAACAGCATATCTAAACCACTAGTTTATTTTTTCAATCTTAAAGTTTATATTCAAATAAATAAATAAATAAGTAGAAAAATTAAACTAAAATTACACATATGCAGCTAGCCAACTATCTAAGTATAAATATACATAATTACAACATGCCTACACATATGTAATTATTATATGTAGGTATTGGGTTTTAGTTGTAAATACATTTAATTTATATTACACAAACTAGTAGATCGACCACATATGAAGATAACTACATATATGTCGTTTACCATCTCCCACTCGATGATGTTTCCTAATCATTGTGGTACAATGATACAATTCATGTTCTCTTTTCCTTATTGTCTTAGGACCACCAAGGGCAACATGTCGGTGTGTCATTTAAAAGCTTCGATAATCCCACGAGTTTGTAAATATAGAGCGTCACATATATAATATATTCATTCAAGGGCTAATAAAAGGTTGAGAGCAAATGAGAAGTGATCTAATGGTTACGAACCACATCAACTTAAAAGTTACTTTACTACCAATGACTTCCACCAATATTTTATTTATATATTAGAATATAATACTTATGTTAAATATAAATAATTGATCAAATGATTTAAGCGGCTAAACTTTGTTCTTGTTCTTTAGTGTTTTGTAATAACTCTTTCCTCACTATCTATGTGTGTATATAATAATTATTACTATAACGAGACAAATATTCCATATCTAATATTAGGTAAATACCATATCAACATGTACACATGACAATATGGATTTGATTGGTTTAAGATGACATTCAATGAATAAAAGTTAAAAGTATATATTAGCGTTTTGTTGATTGTATATGTTAGATACCCATTTAATTGTTGTACGTGTTAAAATTGTAGAGCCCTATAAGAAGGGCAGTTGAGAAAGTTTCCTCTACAAGTCCGACCAAATTCATTTAGCCCTCGAAAGTTGGTATGGTGGTCCAACGTTTCATAAGCTCCACAAGACCTATAAATTATTAAACTTTGTTTTTTTTATATATAAGTTTATGATTAATATTTAATTGCATAAGTAAATAAGTTTTAAATAATACAATCCAAAAATGAAGCACAATTAACCAGCACAGATTTAGATTACAATTTTTAGAATTTATTATATATATATATATATATATATATATATATATATAATAAGCAATGTAAAAAATAATTATATGTATTAATGCCAAAAGCTTTAGTTAGGTTAAAACCACAAAATTCATATTCTGTAAAGAAACCTAATTTATATATCTCTCATGAACTCATTTGTGCCATTATCATACAACATAGTTCAATCACTATTCAATTTTATATATGATTTAATTAAACTAGTTATTTGACTAATAATCAAACATGAAGAAGTTTATCTAATAATACAAGATTACAAAGTTATGAAACAAAATAAAATCTTTCAAAACATCTGAAGATTTTCTTGATCTTAAAAGTACATGATCGATTTGACAACTCTTTGTTTTCTCGAGTCATTACTTTGTTTATATCCACAAGACTCGTCGTTTTTCAATCAATGACACCATATATTCACCGAACATGATATTTATAAGTTTCCTTTGCTTTAACTTCACTGCTCATAATGATCGATCTCATCATTTGTCCCATGCATGTTCATAAATTTGCATAATAAATAAATATTTAAATCCTCAAAAATGGTTGTAATTAGTTGGTGAAGAACATTATCTTTGTTCAAGTTTTGAGGTCATATATAGTTCGATAGTTCAACCACCATGCATCAATAACATGCATCAATAACATGCATCAATAACATGCATCAATAACATGCATCACATTCTTGAACCCTCTCATTCTTCTTGTTCTTCTAGTTCTTTAACTACATGCATGACCAAAAGAAGATTACCACCATGCAAGACCCACATGCCAAAAATATTGGCAATTCATTCCTTTGTCATGTTAATTTCCAACTATCATATATAAAGAAATATAACAAAACTAGAAATAGCTACACCGTCGTATTTTGTTTAAGCATAGAGGCCATGCATGAATAGAATCCGATGTAGGAATATGTATCTCTAGTAAATGTTCCAAGTAATATGAAATATATGTAGGGGAATTCAATTCAAAACTAGTATAATTTAAAAGTCATATAAAACACTTTCTGATTGAAATTATTTGGTAATAATTCATACGAGTTAATCAATCGGATACAATTTAAACGAGATCAAGAACAAGTATGATATATGATATATTGATTGTGTGATTTTTCAAACCAAAGAAATGCAACTAGATGAAGATGAGCGTTTATTCCATGATCAAGGCTGGAATTGCTTAAAAAACTGCTTCCTGGCAGGTGCCATTTTTCAATTTAAAATACAATTGGTGTCAATTAATTAATATGTATTTAACATGTGAATTTTTTAAAAATATAAAATAATAATTCATTTTTAATAAAACAAATTTTACTAAATATAATCAAAATATTACAAGAAGAGAAATCACAGAACTGAAGTAATCTAACTCCTTAGGTGCGATACATCTCTATGGTAATTACATGATCATGAGATACATGAATCCTTGATAGTGTATCTACTTTTGCCTTTATGTGTCATGCTTCAATCTCATAAATAGATGCTAAATTAAGATCAGCTGTATGCCTTAATTACAAATCAACTTTTCGTTTTTGTTTCAGTAACATACCTTCAGCTTACAAAATTCATACATGCGTGATATTAAGCTATGAAATTTAGACAATGACTATCACTGAGTTATAACTTATTTAAACACATAAAGATTGTGATCTTTATGTATAGATGGTTGATACAAACATATTAGAGGTCTTTTGAGTCATAATAGTTGTTTGTGGTTTGTTTGTAAGACTATTAGACTAATCATACAAGTGGTGTTATGAAATATTATCGATTTTTTATAAGGTAAAAGCACACAAAAGGGTAGGGTGTAAGACGCCTACTTTGATGCTTGTATTCGATGGATTAAATTAGAGTGGTTTTGGTTATCTGAAAATAACCGATTACACGACCCCACCGATATCATATCTAGTTGTAGGTGTTTATAATATCTTGCAAAAAAACATGGGTCTGCTCAAGTTTAATGCTCGTTTTAAGTGGGTTGAGCTTGTTGGGCTGGGTGTCAAATCCAACAAATAAATAATTAAATATGAATCTACCGTGTACATACTAAGAATAATACGAGCGGAAGTATGGTTCATGTTCTTAAGGATATGTGTCAATTATTTCATACAGAAAATGTTTTATCACAGTTACTTTGATGATTGATTATGCACTAGGGAATGGGGGGGGGGGGGGGG
>BJCM01006240.1:0-16497 GCA_018326385.1 Flaveria bidentis | reverse complement strand
ATTGACCGATAACTTAGTTGGGTACCACTTTAGGAGACTTGATTTGCAAGATCTTGTCTATGCAATAGTGCAACATTTAAGTAGTCTTGTAATTAATTTTGAGTTTTTCTCATTGTATATGATTCTTCAAAATTACGGATTTATGCATTCGTATAAATTAATACATATTGTAACTTCTCATTATTGATACTCTTGTATTTGCTTAGAGATAGTAACATCGTTAACCGGTTTCCATGAAACTTTGTTGTAAGGGATTTTAAGTTTTAACATTCCAAGTTTAACACTAAATGTTTTATATGATGACATTTTAACATGTGTTTTATAAATTATAATGGAAGTTAGACGATGAACCTAATATCTATATGCATGTATAATTTTTTTTGAACAACAATTGTGCGACCTTGTTTCAAAGAATATTTGCATTATCTTAATCGAACTCATCTATTTATTTTCCAGCCGGAACCACACCCGTAACCATATCAGAAGGAAGCTTATTGCTGATAAAACTCACGGTCTCAACTTTGAGTTTTTTTTGCTCAGAGTGGATTTAAACCCATGACCTCCCGCATGTATCATTTAACTTGTGAAATTATACAAATGATATAATTAATTTGGTATGACTTAAACATGGAATTAAGCACGTGTTTGTTGAGAAATGTATTTGAAATTATTAATATGATTAGAATCTTGGAACATTTTGTCAATTTGGAAGAAGGCAAGTAATTTAATCCAGAAATATCTTATCTTGAGTTTGACATCAAATTTAAAATAACCTTTTAAGGATAAGAACTAATATAAAATCATATTTAAATCTAACTAGTCGGCGTTTTCATAATTTCGTCGCTAGCTAATAGATAGTTGACCCCAAAAGTCTTTGATACAACTACATAAATTAAGTTTTGTAACTTTAGCGTATAATATTGCGGTTTTATTCATCGTATACATATATATAATCTGTTAGTTTATTTAACTTTTAAAAAATGATGCTTTAATTTCTATTGAGTATGAATTGTTATTTTTAGTTTTAATTGACTAATCTCAGGTATCTTATAAGCGACTAATTTCCGTCACACATTTCTTTTGGTTTAGTTTCTTTTTTTATTTTCTCTTAGCTTCCATGTGGTTTGATATGTTAAACTAGTTTAGTTTTTGCATTTGTACTTCCATGATAAGGAAGTCTAATTATTTTATATAGTTTAATATAATTTATTTTATGTATAATTACTATATGCTATTTGTACATATGGGATAATTTTTTTCTCTCGAGTATCTAGATGAGAAGATAATGTCTTGTTAGACGAGAAAGATCACCAATTCACCATGAATGATTGTAGGTGTAATCAATTATATTTTGTATATTCCCTTTATTTTCGTCTTCATGGGTAAAATAAACTTTCAGTCCCACAAATTAATCCACCGAGCCGCCATTCGTTCGATAATTACCGATTTTCCGTATACTATCATCACAATAAAACTTTTTTAAACGGCTGGTTAGTTGTTAAAAATTAGTAACACTAAGTTATTAATAATTCACCACTGTCAAGATAACTTAAATAAATTACAATTATTGTAAAAATCTTGACTTAAAAAAAGTTTTCTTAATAACTCTTATTTAATGCCATACTAATCAAGATAACTTCATTATATAAATAAATAATATTTTTATTAAAATAGTTTAATAAGACTTAATTTTGTTAAAATATAATTTAATTTGTAGTTAAGCATTGTTAAAACTAATTTACTTCAAAAACATATACAAAGGGGTTTATGGATATTTATGAATAATAATATCTTTTTTTCTTGGTATACTATTGTTTATTACTTAAATATGTTTGTTATATATAATAATTTTATTGATATGTTATCTATAACATATATTAGCTTATACATATAATATATTATATATTTTTTTATTTTAACTCGTGTAACACATAGATATCTAAACTAGTATTAATAAAAGAAGAAGATTGCTTAAAATATAATCTATGATTGAATTTAAAATTTTAATTGAAACATTATTTCATATAAAACATGCAATATAACCAATATACAATAATTGGTTAGGGCTAAACATGCCACTCTCTTATTAGATATACACTCCTTGAAAATTCAAATAAAAACTTCTCTTGCTTTTTCCTTTAAAAATCATTATTTTTAAAAAGATTCAAAAACACTTTCTGTGAAAATACATTTAATGTATTTACAAGAATACAAGAATAAATAAATAATTTTAAATTGATAAAATGAATGTCTTTAAAAATTAATAAAACTATTTTCCGTAAACTTGATCGAATAGTTTCTTAAAAAATAAGTAAAATATATTTTAAGAAAAAAAACAGAATATAGTATCTTAAAATTTTAAAAGAACACTTTCTCTAGGAAATTCAAAAGGCGTTATTAAAAACACTCTCTAACTAGTATTTTGAATTTATTGGCAAAATATCCTTAAAAATAATTATAAAACTTTCTTGTAACCTTTTTAATTTTATTGTATATGGTATAAACGTAGAAAAATGATTTTCATTCTACTTCTTTATAATACATAAAGTATCTCATGACATCGCATGCTTCTTTGTTAATTTTACCACCTAACTAAAAGTCATTATATAACACTCATTTTATGAATGGATGTCTCCTTTTATGTTGCGCATGTGAACGATTATGTTCATCGCGTATCACAGTTAACGTACAAAAGTTAAACTTTTTTGTATGTTTTCATAGCAAATCAAACTATTAGTTATATCAGTTTCGGTTGCTTTATGTGCATTTATAACTGATATATACATACCATCACGATTACACATTAGTATATGACTTTAGACACGTAGCTTCTTATTTTTTTATATATATTTTAGCTTCAATTGGTTTAACCATTATCACTAAAAGATTAAAAAAAACAGACCAAGCTATTGTCTGCATTCTAAAGTGATACCTATATGTGATAATGTTGGCGTGTATAAATTAGTTATGGATACAAATAAACTTATCGACACTATAAAGCTAATTGTCTATTTGAATTGGTAGGGAATATACCAGAAATACGATTTTCAACTTAAGTGTAAACACGATAAATGTAATCATCAACCCGTACGATAAATAAAGTGTCAACAATTCATTAAACTATTGCTAAATAATAAGTTTTAATTAATGGCGGAGTTGACAAGGAGTCACGAGACATTTAGGGTTTAGAATAATAAAAATAATGTATATGCTCTCAAAACAATATATAATGCACGTATTAAGCTCGAGAGAAAGATAATGAAGGGAAATTTCCAATACATGTTCAGATGTTCTTATGTCTCTTTTACAAGATATTTGTTGTATTTTATTGAGGCTATCGATAGTCTTCCAAGAGTTGGAAGCCTAATTTTTGGTTCATCCATATCATGGGAGTTATTGTGTGCATTTTTAGACGTGTGTTGGTTAGAAATGACACGTATAAGATAAAAAAGTATAACATGTTTCTTCTTTGAATTATCGAGTTAGAGGAAATTGCAAAAATAATTTGCGTGATTTAATTACATTACACGTTTGGTTATCAGATTATAAAATTACAAAGTTAGTTTAAACTTTTGTGTGTACGTTGCATGTGTGATTCTCAAATTTTTATAATTGTAAGTTAGTCCAAAATTATGTGTGGGTGTTGCATTTTTTGTTCTAGAATTAAATTTAAAAGTTTGTCCAAACTTTTAATAAAGAAATAAAAACTGAAAGAATTTAACATCAAGGATCAAACGTGCAACAACTATATAAAACTTAGATTAAATTTAAATTTTTTAAAATATAGGGATCAAACATACAATCTAAACAAAACGCATGAACTATTTAGGTAATTTTTTCATTAAGTTAACTTCCACTAATAAGGTATTTTTTATAGATTTTGCATTTATAACAATGAAACTGATAGATTGTTATTTCTTTATGAAATTTTAGAGAAAGGTTTTTTTTATAAAAAAATATTAGTATTAATTGATTAATATTATTAGCATTATTAATTGATGGGGTGAATGCATAACATCAACTTCTTGAAATAAACTTTTTTATTGTTATTCTATAGAAATATTATATGACTTAAAAAAAGATGTTTTATAAAAATATAAAAAATACTTAGCGAATTAAAGTGTTTTCTAAAAACTATTTTTTGAAATTCATAGATTTAGTGTTATCTTAAATTTCTTCTTACTTAAAAAATGTTTTTTATAATTTACATTGTAAAAGAAACATTTTTATTTTTTCACAGATAGTTTATTTTTTATCTTTTAAAATACTTCATTTGAGTTTATTATAATAATTTTTAATCTTTTAGGTAGAACTTATAAATCTTTTTACATAATTTAGCTTGAACATTTTAGTAATAATACATTCTTTTACATAAATTGTTTTGAATTGAACATTGTTAGCAAAAACTGTTTAGATTACATATAAATTTCTTCTAATATTGCTTTTATTATTGAACAAAACAGTTTATGAATAAATATTTTACATTATAATGTTGTTGATATATTTGTGTACCGGTTACGATTTTATTTTTTTTACTACACTTGGTCATATTTTGTGTAGTTATATTTTCTATTTTGTAATATAAACTACATAAATTAGCCGCACGTTACGACATGTTTTAAAACTTATTAGATTCAGTTTAAACGATTTGTACATTGTTATTCACTTCTTGGCTTTGAATGAAATTTTCATTTAGCATGTTGCAATCTCAATTTTTTAAATTTTAAACATCACATTTTTAAAAGTCTAAGGTTTTAGACATCATAGCTAATATATAAAGTAAATATTTTAACTTCACATTTTAAGATATTAGTACATTCTATTATATACAGTAGATTTTATTCTATATTAAATATTTAAGTTCTAAATTGTTGATGAAAAAAAATTACTGTTGTTGATATAAGTAATTAGATTATCGAGTATTAACCACACATTTCAATAAAACTATGTATCACTAAATTTGTGTAAATCTATAAATCGTCATAGGCTCATAGCCTTGATTTTGTTCTTGAGAGTGTTTGAGAGACAATTAAAGAAGAGAAATTGCTTTACAAAAGAATAATAGGAAGAGACTCATGTGTGATTGGAGGAACACGTCTAAGTAGAGGTGTTTAAATAGATTTTTTTCTTCAAACGGGTTCGGGTTTAAAACCGAACCGGTTTTTTTGTAGTGGGTCAAACCGGTTTTTCTTCAAACTTGTTCGGATTACAAACCGGTTTGGCACATCGAAAACTCAAACTTATCAAACCGGTTCGAAACTAGTTTTTTTACCCAAACCGGTTTTTAACTTTTAAACCGGTTTTGAGTGCGTGGCGACCAAACCGATAGAAACCGGCTGTTTGGGACAGTTCGGGACCGGTTTGGGCCAAAACCGGTTTTCTTTAAACTGGTTTTGGTTTTTTTAATGAACCAGTTTCCAAACCGGTTTTTTTGTTCTTCCCTACGTGTAAGCACATAAGCCTTAACCACTTTAATGTTTTGCAGTGTGGTACCTTATGCATCCTAATTTGTTAATTACTATAGATCCATTTGCTAAATGTTAGTATATATAATTTTTCAAATAACTTTTTTATTTTATAGAATATATGTTTTCATGACTAACCCAAGAGCGAAAACTTACGTCTTAGAAATTAAGATAAAGTAAAAGTTATCGTCGTTTTCAATCAATTTTATTTGGAATCTATCAAGTTTTCTTTTCCTTTTAGCACATACTTTGATTAGATATTTTATTTCTACATTCATTTTTATGTTTATCTTCTTTATTAGATATTTAGGTGGATTGTACGTATAAATTCTTGTCGAAGTCTTATTAATTGATTATTGAAGAAAGAAGGTTAACAAATTAATCTTTGCACACCCTTTTTTAGGGTTTATTGAAACTCCACTTGTTCTTGTGTGTTATTTCTTCATCCACACAATAATTTCCAGATTATTAATTAATAATAAAATAATATGGCAGTATAATGACAAAATTTTAGCTAAATTAAAAAAACAATACTTAAAAATTAATTCCAATCAACTTTAAAAAGTTAGTGCCTCGAAAGACCATTCCACGATCTTTATATGCATGTTTAAAATAAAATATTTAATCTTCTTTAATCCACTATGGCTTATAATATATTTTCTAGAAGTCATATACAAACAAAATTTCTCCACTAAATTAAAAAGTAAAGCCAACATTTCTTTAACCCATTTGATTAATTAAAAAACACACAAACACACACACACATTTCATATATATACACACCCATATATATCCACCACAGATGAAGTTCAAGTTCAATTATTAACAAAACCCTCAAGCAACCTACTTTGAAGCTTTCATAACCATGGCTGCTAGAGATCATTCATCTAATTATCTTGATCATGATGAATCAGAAGACACTGTTTCTCTCTGTGATCTTCCTCTTTATGGCTGTCATGATCATCATACTGATTGTAGCACTGCAACTCTTGAAGACACCATGAAAGACGACGAAAGCTTCGAGTTCTTCACTCAAGAATGGCTGAAAAACAATCAAGATTCAAACTTTTTCCCTAACAAAGATACAATATTCGGTGGAAGTTCGATTCTTTCCAAGAAACCCATCTCAAGAAACACTCAAGAATTCAAGAAACATGATCATGATCACAGCGGATTCGAGAAGTTGATTTCGATGAATAAGGGGAAGAAGAATCAAGGCGGTAAGCACGAATCGAAGAGGGTGTTTCCGGCTTCTGGATCGATGAAATCGCGGTGGTATTATTATGGGTTTGGGGTGGCTGGAGTTCCGACGGAGATGGACTTGAGTTCTATTAAAAGCAGGCAAAACCGACACCGGAAAAGTTATTCCGGTGGCGGTGGGATGGCGGAGAGTGGCGGTTTCCGGCAAGGGAAAGGGTGGGGGAGGTTGATTAGAGACTTGAGTTGTGATGGTTTAACGGAAGCTAACTCAATGGTTAAGGCTTCTCTTGTTTATATTCCTAGGGTTTGAGGTTTTTGTATGTCACATATATATTTTTATTTTTTTGTATAGAAGTTTGGAAATAGTTGTGAATTGTGATCACAGTCATGTTTTATGATAGACGTTATAGACATTTGGATGTTTGATGCTTTATTTTTTTCAGGAAAATCAAAAAACAATTTGATCATGTTTGGTGATTACTGATTTGATTAGAATTAATATGGGCTAGGGGCAATCTATGGGTTGAAAGTGATGAGCCTAGACACCTGTTTTTATAGTTAATAGTACTTTGGAACCAAAAATATACAACATAGTCTTTTGATTCTATTATCTATTGTGTATATATATATATATATATATATTTTTTGCAACTTAAGTATTACATTATAGTTAATTGTAAAATATTTAGAAAATCATTAATAAATGTAAATTTGTAATTACTTTAAGAACAAAATCATTATGGGACAAGAAGATATTCAACAAAAACTTTAGTTGCAACATTACGAGCCAGACTTAATAATCCTAGAGTAGAGATTTCACCGTCATCATTGTCGTTTTAGTATAATTGATTAGTTTAAACCAAATGAGAAATTAGATTATTCATTGATTCGAGTTAGGAGATGTCTAGACTTTAGGGTTCCAAGAAGACACCATCACTGATAGTGTAGGGGCCATATTCTTGGTGGGGGTGGATCAATGAAAAGTCTGTGATTCTGATTTGCATAACTAATATGTTACTTATACACTGAAGTTGTTTTAGATTTGCATTATGGATAAAAAGTTAATTATACGGAAAATCATTAATCAACAAATTGGTCAATCGTGCATCAATGATAAGTTACATGAAGATGACAACTAAATCATTAGCGGAAACTTGGTTCAACAATGGCAACTACCCAACAATAACTCGATAACTACTAATTAAGTTCGTATTAAAGTTTTCTTATTGATATAAATAAAACTCACATTGGGTATACTCAACGTTTCATTTTCCCACTATGTAAACGAGTTCGCTGTTCTATTTGGAAATAAAGAAAATTACAAGCTCAATTTCTTAGAAAAGAACACCTCGTTCTTTGTTGAATACTCTCTCTTATCAATTCTTTATTTCGTATATATATGTATTACCTTAATATGGTAGTAAACTTATACATGAATATTATCCTAATAGGATTAAAATAAGAGTAAGATTATAATAAAAATGATGTTTTATCTAAAAAGACTAAAAAGAATTGTGGGTTTGACACGTGTCTTATATTTTCAAAAAAGATGGTATTTTGGTTATTGTGTTAAATACGTCAGTTTTTTATGTCTTATACGATAATTGTGTCAAATATCAGTTCATTGTATCACATACTTTACATTATTTGTTATATGTATTAATCATTGTATTTTGTATTTTTTTATGTTGTTTTATTTATGTCATTGTTTATATAGATTATATAAACTTGTTGTCTCTCATTATGTTTTACATTAAAAATACACAACAATATACTTTCATCAATGTATTTTTCAAAACTCACACTGTTAAATATGATATAATATGTTATTTTATTATTATTTTTAATATATTATATTAACTTATTGATATATATACCATTGTGTTTTACAATTAAAAGTAAATAATAATATTGTTTCACTAATATTTTCTCAAAACTCATAATGTTTAAGATAACATATAAAAAACAATAAGACATTGTGTTATTTTGTTATTATTTTTAATCTATTCGATTAATTAGTTGTTAATTTATTATTATGCTTTATATGTTAGAGATACACAACAATGTTATACCATCGTTATATATTTTTTAAAAGTTATCATTTTAGAAAAAATAATAGTATTCATAAAAGTTAATAACATACAAAAAAGACACCATTAAGTACACTAAAGACACAATTACGAGATTTGATTTAAAAAAAAGATTTTTTTATCGTTTTATATAACAATACTTTACTCATGTATAGATAAAAAAACACTCATTTTAATGGTGTAACTTTTATATAAAATAATATCGTAGATAAAAGTTATGAACATTTAAAAAAATGAGAAAATTTACAAAAAGTCAATAAATGTGATTATTCCTAAAATACACTGTTAACAAAAAAAAATTAATTACAATTTAATCTTAACCATTATTTACAAAGATTGATAGTTGTGATTACTTAATTATTATAATTTTTAGTTTTAAAAGCTATTATATTTAAATTAACCATTCCTTTAAAATAAAACCTACATATATAGAAGAGTGCCAGAAAGTAAGCCCGAATTCAGAAATTAATCCTTTGCTTAACAAATTCATTTTGTCTTATATCAATGTCTACGACTATTAGAATCTACTGAAGATTGATTTTAGCGAAGTCAATGAACTAGTTTAACATATAAGTTTCTTCTAGATAAAGAACTATTGTTTTTTAGTTTGAAAGTTTGTCATGTTGTGTAGAATAATCTCAACTTAAAATCCTGGCTCCACATGATCCTTGATCAATAATAAGACTCCTTAGAGTTCTTTCAAGAGCACACTTTGCAATAGTTTTAATCACATCGAAGGATGATTTATCATAGTTATTATATTATGCAACAACTTTTGTTGCAACTCCTCGTATAGTCTTCATCCAAATAATTTCAATTTTACTCCTAACAATTTACAAAAGTTAACTATTTTCTTTTAAAAGATTAATAAAAGTCAATTTAACTTTTAAATTTTATAAGTTGTTTTAATTTCAATCCAAAAATTTTATTATTTTGAACTAAAGTTGAAACAACTAATAAATTTTGTATTGAAATTAAAACAACTTATTAAACTTTTGAAGTTAAATTAATGTTTTTGATCTTTTGAATAAAATTGATTATTTTTGTCAAACATTAGTGAGAAATCCGAACTTAACTCAAACATTTAAGTTTGATAAAGTAGTTTCGTATTCTTAATTTTATCCAACACGCACGTTTTCAGTTGTAGTCATTTTAAATAGAAACCTTCAAGAAAAGTTAAATTCTGTTTAAGTTATAATCAAGGCAAAATATTCTTAGGCCACTTAATTCATATGAAAGTGGCATAAAAAGTTTTATTTTATTGCCAATATTAATGGTGATAAACGGAAGGACGTAAAAGATGGGGTTAAGTAATGAATAATATTGCTCACTTTATAAAAGTGGAACATTGGTACTTTTTTCTTGGGTTAAAATAAGAGGCCAAATACATTAAAATATATCATTTCAATTAAACTGCTCACCTTGCAATCTACTTTATTGTGAAATAATTGAGTAATTATTAATTTATTGAATGGATTGATCCGCTTTTGAAACTTTATAAGTGCGTATAGTTTAACTTTTTACAATCTATGCACCGCAACATGTGTCTTACAAGATTTAAACTCTCATCATTTAATTTTGAGCTTCAAATTTTTAATTCAAGAAGGTTCATGAAAAAATAAAATTTCATTCTATCTATGTTCTAGAGGAAAGTGATGCTATTTCATTAATTAAATATTAAGTGTATCTTGTCATTGATTGATATCGATCTCTATTGAATAATCCTTCAATTTTTTTTTATAAAATTCAGATTTAGGTACCATTAAACCATTGTCTTAAAGTATTTTAATTGATTCCTGCATGTGAAAACAAAAGAAGAAGAAGAAAGGACAAAAATGTGACTTCAAATTTGATTATTATGTAACACAACCTATTATGACATTTTGCCAACATACTCAGAAAATAAAAACAAATGTGGTACATGAACCGGATTTACAATAATAACATAAGTATTTAATGATTGATTGTATTTATTTTATTCTTTTAAACTTATCACATTTTTTAGAAAAATGTGAGGTGAAGATAACTCAGTTTCGATAAAATTCATATTGAAATTTAAAAGTAAAAAAAATTAAAAAAAGAATTTTAGGGAAATGTTTATTCCAAGTCCAGCTGAGCTGCGAAGCCTAGGAGAGATTAGAGAACATGGGTATAAACCATGAATCCATACTACTAAATCTCGGATTAACAATCATTGTTATTATACGTTAAGAAAAAATAAATTAGCTTTAAATTTTGTTTAAGATAAGCTAGAGTAGTTTGAAAAGAACTCTCAAGAAATATATGAATGTAAGATCTATTACTTTAACGAATAAGTAAATTAAAGCATTTCCAGTGAAATTTTTATAAATATGTGAGTGTGTTTACTATATTATAAAAAAATGATTTTGAGTAGTTGTGAGAATGTCAGTGGAGGAAAAAATGTTACTCTTCATTTGCATATTTGAGAAAACATTGTTTAACCCTTATAAAAATTTTATATTTTAAAATGGTTGTGAATAGAATAAAGAGAAAAGTAAAAATAAAAGTATTAAAATATTGTTTAATTGAAAAAAAACAGATAATAATCATGATTTTTAATATAATTATATGGATAAAGATATCCACTATGAATGCTATAACTAATGTTGACACTGTTACGATCTTTTTAGCTATCTTTTTTGTTATTCAATATTATTGATTTATTATTTATACGAAACTTAAATATATTTTTTATAAATTTTATATATTCGATACTAAAATATTAAGTTTTTATGTATTCCACTAATAATCTAATATAATATTTGTAATATGGTATAAAACAAACAAATTCACCTATAACTTTGATTATATTTTTAATGACTATATATAACCAGCATGTCCTTAAAATGAACTATAAATATGTCATATCATCAATTTTACGAGTTAAAAATACTTAGCCGTTGTGAAATCACCAATCCATTTTGTTACCAATTACAATTGCACAGATCTTGCATCATGAATATGTTTTGCAAGATATATCTTTCATCAATATTTATAGATTTACCGTAATTTAAACAGTATAACAACATACACAAACTACAGTATATTTGATCAAAAATAGTGTGTACACGAGGTTGTGGAGACACCACCATTACATTTTTAGGAAGCACTCTTAATTGATGAGTCAACTAAGTGACTTTTTTGTGGTTGACCTTCATGCAGCCAATTTTGCTAGTGGTGGGCCAAGGGCTATAAAAAGTTATATTTTTTTAAGATCATCTAGAACGAAGACAAACAAACGGTCAGGTGACGTTTGAATCCAAACTCTAAACGGACATTTTGTCTAAAATCCTAGATGCAAACTAGTGTATAAAACGATAAACGAACTGAACGTTTAGTGAACAATTCATCAACTGTTTGTTTATGTTTGTTTGTTTTAGTAAATGAACGAACAAAAACACAAGCCGTGGTCGTTCTTTTATGTTTGTGAACGTTCAAAAATGTGTTCTTTTATGTTTGTTAATATATATTGTTCATTCGTGAACGTTTGATGATGTGTTCGTTTATGTCCGTTAATGTGTTCGATTATGTTTTTAATTTTTGTGTTAGTTATTTTTATGATAATTATGTCAAGTGGTTTTTGATATTTATGTTACGTGTTTATTTATTTTTGGTAAATTGTGATAAAAATGTTGATTTTATTCTTAAATAAATATGTGATCATTTGTATTCGTTTGTGTTCATGATTTTCTTTGTGTTCGTTATGTTCATGAACATTTGTTTGTTTTTGTTTGATTTTGTCTATGTTCGTTGCGTTTGATAAGTGTTCGTGAACAGTTCATGCATATGTACATTTCCTTAATGAACGAAAACGAACAAGAAAACCCGTTTAGCAAGTGTTTGTAAATAGTTCACAAACAAGTTTATTTATTAATAAACGAACACGAACAAAACTTTGTTCGTGTTTGTTCGTTCATTTGCAGCCCTACAAGTAGACAATAAATGTGTATTGTCTCTCACATCCATCTCACACAAAAACACACACCTCACGTACCTATATAATTTTGACAAAATTATAAAAAACGTCCTTTAAGTTTATATAAAATTACAGATATCAACCTTTATTTTTAAAAAGTACTCTAAACATCCTTTATGTTAACAGTTTGTAACGGATTTCGTCATTCACTAACTGTCATTAACTTTTTCTGTTAATTCAAGGGCACTTTGGTCTTTTTGCCTCTAAAGGTCTATTAATGTATTTTTTTCAAACATAAAGGATGGTTTCTGCAACTTTTTTTATCTTTTATTTAATTTATGTATTTTTATAATAATACACATACATATGATTTTTATATAACAAATAAATATAATATGATTATTGTTATCCACGTATTATATATAAATATAAATTATATAAATAATTAAATAATAACAGTGTTTAGAGTTAAATAAAATATATGATTTTGTTTATATACGATAAACATATATTATTGTTTTCATCCATGTTTTATATATAAATATAAGTTCATACATAATTAAATATATTAAATATTTTCATGCACGTATAGCTAGTTAATTATTTTCATCACGTCTTATATATATATATATATATATATATATATTATTGTTTTCATCCACATATTTGTAATATAAATAAATAAATTATACAAATTATATTTATAGATAATACGTGGATGGAAATATTTAAATAATATATATTATGTTATTTAAAAAATGATATGTACATGTATTATTGTAAAAATACATATATTATGTAAAATATAAAAGAGTTGCAGAAAACATCCTTTATGTTTGGAAAAATCTACATTAATAGTCCTTTAAAGGTAAAAAGACCAAGTTGCCCTTGACTTAATAGAAAAAGTTAACGACAGTTAGTCTAAAGAACGAAATCTGTTACAAAATGTTAACATAAATGTTGTTTAAAGTACTTTTTAAAGATAAAGGATGATACCTGCAACTTTATATAAACTTAAAAGACGTTTTTTTTGTAATTTTGTCTATAGTTATTTTCACTTTTCATAATATAAAGTAGGTGCTTTTAAAAGAACGTTATTTTGTAGTAAAAATGATTGATTTTAGTACTTATATCTTTGGCAATTGGCATGACAATGCATTATGAAGGGTGTTCATGCCAAGAAGTCGTTGATATGTAAATATCAACTATAGAGATATAAATACAGTGTTTATAAAATAAGGGACCTGAACAAATGGATATAAAAATATAAGAAAAAACACATACATGTATTCAACTTTCTTGTTCGTATCTACACGACTATTAAGTATTAGCTACATTTTAGCATTCCCTTGGTACTTTTTTAAATTTATATACCGTCATCAAGCATTTATACGCATTTATATATGTTGTGTATATTTGAATATACAAGATAAAAGTCGCACCAACTTACAAAAATTGATAATAAAAAAAATCCATTCATTCAACACGAATGCTCAACCACTATGCCTAGATTAACCTAATTAATTACTTCAAATAAGTTGGCCAAGAGCATAGAGTTAATTGTTTAAAATTTCAAACTTGTACAACTTAATACTCAAATATACACCTTCACATAAATATATAATAGAGAAAATATCACATAATAGTAACCAAGTTTTAAAAGTGTTCTAATTTAGTCACTCATGCATATTTTTCTCAAATTTTACCTCCAAACGATCAAATCGAGTTATTACCAAATTTTATTATGACAATAAAATAATGATGAAAAAGACATGGGAGTTAGAATTTTCAATATATAAAATTATATTAAAAAATTAAAAAAAACATGTTAATTATGAAAAAAAATAAAAAAAAGTGCCTAAAATTTACGTCAACGTTCTATATCAGCATCAAAATATAGAAAAAAATATTTTCTAATTGAATCCAAAAGTAAAACATGCTAAAAAATATGTTATGACTTTTAACTTGTATAAAATATAAAAATAAGTGATTTGATTGGAACACTTTTAAAACTTGAGTTATTTATTGGAACACTTTTGAAAGTTGGTTACTATTTTACAAAATTACCCCTATATAATAACTTGACATTCACGTAATTAGAGCTTGGCGTTTACGTTTAACATGGAGAACATTTTTAAAAGACTTAAAAGTAAATAAATAATAATCAACTTTCTTGTGCAACTTAATGAACAAATGTGTTGGAAATTTTATAAATCATGTGTTATAAGAACCGGACCATACAAGTCGGTCAAACTACGAATTTCGAATCGCTGGTTCACTTGGTCTCTCTAAACCAGCTTTGAATTGCTCAAGACCAGTTAAACCGATCCGATCCAATCCGGTTTTTTCCTTTTGGAAACTGGTTTTTAGTTCGATCTCGTTTGGTCCAATCTTGTTTTAAGATTCAAACCGGTTAAAGACCGATTCGGTTCGGCTAATAACCAGTTCCTCCATATCTAGTTAGAATTTAGAAAGGGAACCAAGCGTCAGCCCATTTAGTATATTCTTTTCAATAAATCAGCCCACTAACATTTAGCCCAGGTAAAACACCTTGACCCATAAATCAAATATTATAAATTTCTGTTTAAAAGTTTTAAACCGATTGTATGAAAAATCTAAGAGTGTAACTACCGTGAAAACAAACTGATTTTCTATCTTTTCTGTAAGGAAAGGAAAGAAAAGGTGCGTTTTTATCGATTTCATTAACTCTTTTGTTGTGTACATTAGTACAACTTTGATTATTTGTGACGGTGAAATTAGATTTTTATAACGGTTTCCAACGCTACAAACAACATTGCGTCAAAAAATATGTCTCTTTTTAGACGGTTTGGAGGATGGCCGTCATAGCCCTCTGGTAGGTTGCTCCGGCATTCTTTAGGCCGAGCCGAATGAGGATCGTTTCAAAAAATGGCTCAACCTGCTTTAAATAATGTATAGAATTTAAGCCTTTAATAATGTTAAAAACTGCCACAAAAACACCACTCACCACTAGAAAAAAAATTCGTCTAAAAAAATGTCAAAAACTCCTGAAAAAGCATTAATATTTTTTAAAAGAATTTATTTATTTCATATTTTCCTGGTAAGACAATTTTACAGCAATGTAACAGAAAGGGGAGTGTAGCTACTACCTCATCAATTCATGAAGGCAAACACCACCCTTTTTATCGTGAAATTGGGGGTTGCCCATATCCAGAGGTGTACAAAAAACTGGTTCGGGAAAAAACCCGGCTTGAGCAACCCGATTCCAACTATCGGTTTGTATACCGGTTTGGTAGCCACACACTTACAAACCGGTTTAAAAATTAAAAACAAGTAAAAAAACCAGTTTATTTTAAAAAGTCAGTTTCAAACCGGTCCAAATCAATTTGTCAGGTTCGAGTATTCAGTGAGCCAAACCAATTTATACACCACTCATGTCTCGTGACCACAACCATACATGTGAGACGATGTAAACAAAAATATGTATTGGCAAATGCCATCTTTGGCTTTTTTCTTTTTTTGGAAAGGTGGTGATTATATAAAACAAAGAAAATGGAATAGCAAGAGACTAGGCATGTCAACTTTGTTTTTATTTATTAATTGTAAATTGTAAATTTAGTTACACTCACTACACAATTGCACTCCTTTAGAGGGTGTGACCACAAAACTTGCTCAAGTGAAACTTACGGGACAATATTTTTTACTCACACTTACTAAAACGTTACACATGATCTTAAGTGCTTGAAATGCTTTGAAAAAAAAAATGAGTTAGACATCTCTAAATTTAATTTCAGAACGTTATATATTTCAAGTTTGCAACGTTGTT